>PVJS01014089.1:0-40975 GCA_004027185.1 Glis glis
AAAAAAAAAAAAAAATGGAATGATTCCTTTAAAGACTCTGTGTGAAAATCCATGAGATAAAATTTACAATGTGAATAGGTCTATTATCTATTAAATAAATGAAATCAATAAGAAACCCTCCAAAACAGAATGCACTGGGCCCAGATGTGTTCACTGGTGAATTCTACCAAACAATTATATCAATTCTCTGCAACATCTTTCAGAAGATGGAAGCAGAGGGAATATTTCTTAACTCATTCTATGAGTCCAGAGTCACCCAACTAACAAAAAGAAAGACATTCCAAGAAAACTAGAGGCCATCTCTCAGGAACATAGATGCAAAAATCCTCCACAAAATATTATCAAATCAAATGCAACGACACATACAATAAACATCATGACGATGTGGGAATTATCTTAGGTATGCAAGGATTGTTCAACCTTTAAGAATCAGTGCAGTCCATCACATAAACAGACTAAAGGAGAAAAAAATCACATGCTCATATCAGCAGATACAGAAAAAGCATCTGACAAAATCTAACATCCACTCATGACAGTTGACTAGGCATAGAGGGGAACATCTACAGTATGAAAAAGAATATCTAGGAAAAAACTATAGGTAACATTGTACTTAATGGTGATAAATGAGAAGCTTTCCCACTGAGCTAAGTAATAAGGCAAGGATGACCCCATTTCACCACTCCTTTTCAACTTCCTACTAGAAGTCCTAGCCAATGCAACAAGACAAGCAAAGGAAATAAAGGTCTATAGAGTGGGAAGGAGAAAATAAAACTGTCTTTGTTTTATGATGAAATTGCCTAAGTAGAAAATATGAAAGAATTGACAAAAAAAACCCATCTGAAACTAAGAAGTGATAATAGCAAGGCTGTAGGATACAAGGCTAATACACAAAAGTTCATAACTAACCAGTTGCAGTGGCATGCGCCTATAGTCTCAGCTACTCAGTACTCAGGGCGCTGACATGGGAGGATCACTTGAACCCAGGAGTTTGAGTCCAGCCTGTGCAACATACAAGATGCTTCTTCAAATAGATAAATAAATAAATAAATAATTTTTTTATATGTCAGCAAATCAACAAGTGGAATTTGAAATAAGAAACACAATGACATTTACATTAGTACCTCCCAAAATGAAATGCTTAGGTATAAACTCAACAAAATAATGTACAAGAGCTATATGAGGAACACTTTAGAACTGTGTTGAAAGAAAAACTAAATAAATGGAGAGATAGTCCATGTTCATGATATGCAGACTCAATATCATCCAGATGTCAGTTCTTAGCCAGGCGTAGTAGCACATGCCTGCAGCCCCAGTGCTTGCGACGTTGAGATCAGCCTCAGCAACTTAGACTCTCAGCAACCTAGGAGACCATTCCCAAACAAAAATGAAAAGGGCTGGGGTATAGAATGGAGGTAGAATGCCCTCTGGATTCAATCCCCAGTAACACACACACACACACACAAACACACACACACACAAACACATACATACACACATATGCACACACACATTTGTTTTTTTAATAATGTGCTTTTATTGGTGCATTAGAGTCTCACATCATAATGTAAATCATGTTGACAGTGACATACATGCACACAATACTTGGTGCCCCCACCTCCCCATTTCCCCCCTTCCCAATACAGAGTACTGAGGTTGATGTTGGTATATTCACATATGTACACTGAGTCGATGGTAGTATTTCTGTTAATGAACCTCACTCTTCCCCCTCCCCTTCCCTTAGACCCCTCCCTGACTCCACTGAGGTTTCTCCTCCATTATCTAGTCTCTCTGGTATCCCTATACTCTGTAGCTTGAACATATTGGAGAAAACATATGACCTTTCACTTTCTGTGACTGGCTAATTTCACTTAACATAATGTTCTCCAGGTCCTTCCATTTTCTTGCAAATGGCATAATTTTGTTCTTCTTTATTGCTGAGTAGAATTCCATTGTGTATATTTCCCATAATTTTGTAATCCATTCATCTATTGATGGACACCTAGGTTGGTTCCATAATTTGGCTATTGTGAATTGTGCTGCTATGAACATCACACATCTGTTTTAAAAGATGTCAGTTCTTCCCAATTTTATCTAGAGATTCAATGCACTTCAGTCAAAATCCCAGCAAATTATTTGTTGGATGTTCATATGAGGAGGCAAAAGACTGAGAATAGTTAACATAATATAAAAGGTGAAGAACAACCGGGCATGGTGGCACATGCCTGTAAACCCAGTACTTGGGAGGCTGACACAGGAGGATTGCAGGTTCGAGGCCAACCTCAGCCACTTATTGAGACCCTGTTTCAAAATAAAAAATTAAAATAGGACTGGGGGTAGCTCAGAGGTAGAATGTCCCTGGGTTCAATCCCCAATTCCACAAAGAAAGATAAGAACAGTGTTGGAGTGCTAACACTACCCAACGTGAAGACTTATGATAAAACTGCAGTAATCAAGACGCTATGAGAGAAGAGGCAGGTGATCCACACAAGGGAAGAACTAGGATGGAGACCCACAGACACAGCAGCTGACCTGCGACAGAAGAGCGAAGAAAATCAATGGAGGAAAAGAGTCTTTTCAACAAAAGGTGTGGGGACATCCATACGCAAAAAATAAAAAGCATCTAGACACAGACCATGTTCCCTTCGCAAAAATTATCTTAAAATGGATCACAGACATAAAGGGAAATACGAAACCCCAAAACTCCAAGAAGATCACATAGCAAAAAAATCTAGATCACCATGAGTTTGGCAACGACTTTTTAGATTCAACACCAGAGGCACAACCCATGAAAGAAGGAATGGATAAGCTGGAGTTCATGACAGTTCAGTTTTTCTGCTCTATAAAAAACATTGTCAATAGAATGAAAAGACAAGCCACAGGTTGAGAGAAAAATATTTGTAAAAGACATATCTGATAAAAGATTGTTATCTGAAATATACAATGAACCCCTAAATCTCAATAAGAAATCAAACAACTAAAAAAAAAATAGTCCTCTGTTTGTGCTGTCCTGATTTGAATAGCTGGAAAAGCCCTCCTTTCAAAGGAGGACACCTTGCATGGGGTGTGCCTGGCAGGCCCACCTTGGTGACACCATCTACACCCAGTGCTCAGTCAGGAATTCTTCTTGGATTCCTGTCCTGGGAAAGGGGAATCAGGAGACCATTTTACAGGAAAGTACCTACAAAGCAAAGGCAACTGGAGATAAGATCAGTGGTCAGAGGCCAGAAGACAGGCCTCAGAGACTGAAAACATTCTTCCCCTTAGGATATAGTCCCTGTTGGGGGCAAGATGGCCCTGTCACAGGAACCTTCTGGAAGCATCATCACTGTAGCCCTAAACAGGAGTGGGTTTTGTGATGGACACATCTCGTGCCCACAGCTGCACTGGTGAGGGTTTCTGTCTCTTTAAGCCTTACCAGGCCCTCCCTGAGCTTCCCCAGGGCTCTGAGGCCCAGTGACTCTGCCTGCACTGGGAGGGCCAACCTCACACTCTCACCACTGAGGGAAAGCAGGAGGCTGGGGCTGCTCAGAGCCACCACAGAGCCTGTCACCAGGAAAGGTGAGCCCCAGCAGGGTAGAAGGGCCTGGGCGTGAGGGGTGAGGAGGAGCAGCCGGTGGCGGAGGGGTTGACAGAATGAAGTTCTCTGAGGACCCTGTGTCCTGCTAGGAACCAAGCGGGGGGCGGGATCTGGGGGGCTTCATACAGCTAGGGTTAGGGAGATGTTCTGAGCTTCAAATGGAGTCAGTTTGGAAGAAGTGGCGAGCGTCTTTGCCAGCTAAGGAGTGCATACATATTTAGGACTATGTCCTTTCTTTTTTCCTCCCGCTAGAGGGTAAGAAAGATGTTCTCTAGAAGAACTGCAGAGAGGCTGGGCATGGTGGCGCACTCCTGTTATCCTTGTATGTGGGGGTGCTGAGACAGGAGGATTGCAGGTTCTAGGCCAGCCTTAGCATCTTAGCCAGACCCTGTTTCGAAATTTTAAAAATACAAAGAGGGCTGGCAGTGTAGTTCAGAGGTAGAATGCCCCCAGTTTCAATCCCCAGTACAAAACAAAAACAAAAACAAAACAAAACAAAATAACAGAAAGAGAAAGAGAAAAAGAAGTACTGCAGAGGAAAACACAGTGTAGAAGGCAGTGGACGGTTCCCAAAGGCATATTCAGCAAATGTGAAAGATATTTCTGACGATGTATCAGCAAGTCTAACCTCAGAACAAGTCACAAAGTGAGAATTCTGCATGTGTCTGAGCTGCATCCTCCACTTCTCCACTCTCCTCAGCTCGGGCGCAGTGGATCGTCAGGAGACATCTAGGGTTATAAATATGGTCTTCAAACTCTTGCCCTACATGTGACCTCAAAGTTTTCCCAGTCCAAGCTGCCAGGGCCCTGTGGTGCCGATCCATCTGAACTGCCTCTTCTCTGTGAGGAGGGTAGAGGGGGTGGACAGAGATGACCCATTCCCAAACTCAGACCCAGAGATGGCTGCATTTCACCTACCCAGGGAAAGGAAGGTTCCTTATTAAAAATAAGCATTTGTGAGTCGAGCATGGTGGTGCACGCCTGTTATCTCAGTACTTAGGAGGCTAAGACAGAGGATCACAGGTTCAAGGCCAGCCTCAGCAACTTAGCAAGGCTTTCAAAAACTGTTTCAAATAAAAAATAAAATAGGAGCCGGGCATGGTGGCGCAAGCTTGTAATCCCAGTACTTGGGAGGCTGAGACCGGAGGATCCGGGTTCACGGCCAGCCTCAGCTACTTAGTGAAGTCCTCTGCAACTTAGTGAGACCCTGTTTCAAAATAAAGAATAAAAAAAAAATAGGGCTGGGAGTGTAGCTCGGAGGTAGAATGCCCCTAGGCTCAATCTCCAGTACCGCAAATAAAATAAAATAAAATAAAATAAAATAAAATAAAATAGGGCTGGGGGGTGTAGCTCAGAGGTAGAATGCCCCTGGGTTCAATCCCCAACACCCAAATAAACAAACAATAAATAAATAATTAAAGCATCTGTGAATCACAATTTCTGAGACATATACTTTTTATTTTAAAGAGTCCCCCGAGAATCCCAAAATGTACCGGTTTGGGGAAGCATTAGTCTAGATGAACTAGAAGATCCCTTAGAGATTTAAGTGGTAGGATTTAAGGTGGTAGGATTTAAGGTGGTAGTTTTACTTTCTCCCATAGCTATGTGCCTTTTGGAATCCCTGATGCCAACGCTTCAGAATTTTGAATTCACTTTTCAACCCCCATTCCAAACTCCCTGGAAAGTTCCAGCACACCCTCTTGTTTTCATCTTTGACAAGTACTTCTTGGTCTTTGCTCTGAATCTCGTAGCCATTTCTTCATTTCTGCTCTGGAGTCGACTGGGGGGGTATGTTTATTTCCACCCCAAATCATTAACCCTCGGGGCAAATGTTGCTGAAGGCTCTGGGCGGGGCAGGGGGTCAGTGCAGGGCACAGGCCTTGGGTTGAACTCTCAGACACCCTGAGCTGGACACAAGTCTTCAGCCAACCTCGCTCTGCTCTCCTCTGGGCACCGTGCTGAGCGGAGAGGACACAGCACCTGCAGCAACCAGCCCCGGAGACACTGGGAAACACGGGAGGTAGAATGTGAAAGGGAGGGTGGAGCGCAGATAAGAACTCAGGACTGATGGTCGAGTGCAGATAAGAACTCAGGACTGATGGAGGAGTGCAGATAAGAACCCAGGACTGGTGGTGGAGTGCAGATAAGAACCCAGGACTGATGGTGGAGCACAGATAAGAACTCAGGACTGATGGTGGAGTGCAGATAAGAACTCAGGGAGCTGGGAGAGGATCTGCACACAGAAGTGAGACCCAGAGCGGCTGGAATCTGCCTTCTGTGGAGCAGCTGGTGGAGTGGGGATCAGCGGGAAATGAGGCTGGAGAAGCAGACTGAGTGGGAGACCCTGCGTTTGTGCTCAGGGACTCCTGGATCACGGAAACTTGGTCGCAGTGTTCGATGATATTAAATAATGCACTACCACACTACTTAGAAAAGCCTCCGATTCGGGGGCAAGAACATCAGCGGGTGAAGGGCAGCATTCTAGACCCTCCTGAACACAGGTCACATGCGGCATGTCTAGACACGCATGTGCTTTGGAGAAGAGAGCAGAGGCAGGGGCTCTCCAGATGGGCCGGGGAGATGTGTCCAGTTTCCAAAAGAAGGGCTCCAATTTTCCTCTTGTTTGTTTCCCTGACCCAGCATCCTAAAGCGGGTCCCTGTGTTGCTGAGCACCTTCTAGTTCTCAGGGTTGACCCAAGTCTCTCCCAGCTGCGGAATACCTGGTAATGTCTGTAGCTTATATCAACGACCTAGAATTACCCGGCAAAACTTTACACCTACAGCCACCGGCTGCACAGAGCAACTGGTAAAGCCTCCCTGCGCTCTTTGCACTTGAAGTCCCTGAAAAGACTAATCCAAGGTCACCAGATGTCCTCACAGTCTGCTTCTAAGCCAAGGTCGGGACTCTGGCCCTTCTGATGTTCCTCTCAAAATCCTGATGTTAGCCCTCAAAAAGAATTAGCACAATTTCCTAGAGTTGACAAAACGCACTCGCTCCCCTCTGGCCACCTGTCCCTTCGCAGAGCTCACACCTGGATGTTCAACCCTTGCAGGCAGGATGCCTGTCTTGTCACTGTGGTGTCCCCAGCTCTTTGGACTTGGCCTGACACACTGTAGGTGATCTTGCCTATCGGAGGGTGACACGGGAATGAGCAAATCGTGTTTGGGACTCTTCCAGGGACACATGAGAGGACGGAAGATGGCAAGGGATGAAGACAATCCCTCTGGTAAGAACATGTCCCCATGTCCTCGCCCCCCTCAGTGCCAGCTTGGGGCGGGGGGGGGCTCACTCAGGACCAAGCACAGGCGAGTCCCGGGGGATCTCCAAGGATGAGGCGCAGGAGCTGGGACCCGCACTTTGGCTGTCTGCCGGCCTGCTGTGAGGTGTTCAGTTCCTTGGGCAGCCCGCCCCCTGCTTCCCACAGCATAAGACGAGGAGAAGAGACCTGCTGTGGTCTCCAGAGAGGATGCGGAGGGCGTCAGATCAGGCGCCACAGTGAGCAGCGCTCACCACGCAGCCTGCGCTAGAGAGAAGGATGGAGGGTCAGGATGGGCATCCATTCAGGTGGCTGGTTTAAGAGAGAGGAGGGAAGGAGGGAAGGAGGGAAAGAAGAGGGAAGAGAGCCCCTCAACAACCCTGTATCATTCCCATATTTGCAGAAAAGACTTAGCACTTAGACTAAGCACTTTCCAGGGTTACACAGGAGCCAGGATGGGCTGATTGAACCTGGGTTTCTGGGACTCTAGGGACCTCTGGTCACTGGGAAGTTCTGTCCCATCCCTGACCTATCCCCCAGGGCTGGCATCAGGGAGAGCACCACAGAGTCAGGTATGAACGGGTCCCAGAGATATGTGGGAGACCAGAGATAATGTGAAGAGGACAACGAGAGTCCCAGAGACATGTGTGTGACCAGAGATAATGTGGGAGAACACGCAGAGTCAGTTACGAAACGGGTCTCCGGTGTGTGGGTGACCAGAGATAATGTGGAGGAAGGAGTAGCCTGGGGCACCGAAGCATTTTGTGGAGCGTCCAGCAGTGGCTGGAGCCTCTGCAGGTGCTGTAGGAAACCCCCACGCATCAGGAAAAGATGGAGACCAGGCACCCAGGAGCTCACCTTGCTCACAGCCCATGATGGCTTAAACCAGGCACAGTTCCAATCTCATCCCTGCCTTTTTTTTTTTTTTTTTTTTTTTTTTTTTTTTTTTTTTTTTTTTTTTTTTTTTTTGTGAGCGTGTACAGCTTCCCCTTACCAGGGGACAGTGGTTTAAGCAGGTAAGATTCTCTGATTCTCTGACTGCTCCGCAGGGTCAGAAGAGGACAGGGAGTCCCCGCAGGAGACCAGGCTGAGGCTCATCCTGGTTGGGCGGACCGGAACCGGCAAGAGCGCCACGGGAAACAGCATCCTGGGCCAGCGGAGCTTCCCCTCCAGGCTGGGGGCCAGGGCAGTGACCAGGGCCTGCGCCGCGGCCAGCCGCAGGTGGCCCGGGTGGCACGTGGAGATCATTGACACCCCCGACCTGTTCAGCTCCGAGGTGCACAGGACAGACCCCGCGTGTTTGGAGCGAGGTCGCTGCTACCTGCTGTCTGCCCCGGGGTCACCCAGCTGCTCCTGGTCACCCAGCTGGGCCGCTACACCGCCCAGGACCAGCAGGCGCTGAGGATGGTGAAGGAGATGTTCGGGGAGGCCGTGGTGCAGTGGACCGTCCTGGTCTTCACCAGGAAGGAGGACCTGGCCGGGGGCTCCCTGCAGGAGTACGTGCAGGGCACGGAGAACCGGGCCCTGAGGGCGCTGGTGGAGGAGTGCGAGGGCCGGGTGTGCGCCCTGAACAACCGAGCCGCGGGCGGGGAGCGGGAGGCCCAGGTGCGGGAGCTGCGGGGCCTGGTGGAGGGCCTGGTGAGGACGCGCGGCGCGCACTACACCAACGAGGCGTACGGCCTGGCGCTGGCGCTGCGCGCGGAGGACCCCCAGGACAGGCTGCGGAGGGTGGTGGAGAAGCTGGCGGCCGGCTTCCGGAGACCCCGGGGGGCGCGGCTGCTGGCGGGGCTGAGGGAGTGGCTGAAGCCCCGGAGGAGCCGCTGGAGGCTGGGCCTGGTGGTCACGCTAGGGGGCGCCCTCCTGGTCTACACGCTCCTCTGCAGAGGCCTGCCTGAGGCTGTGCGTGACCTGAAAGACAGAGACCCCCAGTCTTAAGACTTGCAATAACCCACTGGAGCTGAGGAGGGGAAGAATGGGGGATTGAGGACGGACACCGCTCAAATCATGCTCTGGCAACATGTAAAGGTCTTCTAGAGGCTTCGCGAGCATATTTGGGGGAGGGAGGAGGGCGGGGTGGGAGGCCAGGGAAATGCACCCAGTGCTGTGTGCGCGTGTGTTTGTATCACATTGAACCTCGCTATGGTGCATAATCGCAATTCAGTAATAAAAGAATATATAAGTATATGTGTTATATATAATAAATGTATACGTATATAAATTTATAGTAGTTTGGCAGAAATATAAATAATGGAAGTGAGACTAAATGCAAAAACCCTGCTGGAAAGGAACTGAGTACTAGGAACTGAGGGGGAATCAAAACTTCAGTCTAGGAATCCTGTGGGGTTTCGTACTCAGAGCTTTAGTAACATGAAAATCTTTGGACACTGCATCAGTTTTGCAAAGGCCCAAAGTTCACTTCTAAGCTTTTAAGTCTTGCTATTAGCTCTATGTATGCAAATTTTAAAAATAAACTTGTCTAACTTAAAAACCTTTTTTTTGTGTGTGTGGTACTGGGGAGATTGAACCCAGGGGCATTCTACCCAAGCTATACTCCCCAGCCCTATTTGAAACAGGGTCTCGCTAAGTTGCAGAGGGCCTCACTAAGTAGCTGAGGCTGGCGGCGAACCTGCAATCCTCCTGTCTCAGCCTCCCAAGTACTGGGATTACAAGCATGAGCCACCATGCCTGGCTTCTTAAAAAACCCCTTAAGACATTTTTACAGTTGTGGTGAATCTTTACTTTCTTAAAAAAATGGTGAAGTGACTGGAACCTTATTGTGGGAACAAATTCATAGAATATAGGGAAAACAAGCATTTTTATTTTGAGCATTAAAAAAATTAGACTCATCCTCCCTAATAATTTTCTAGTTCCTATATGTGGGTAGATACGCTCCTTTGCTATCCTCATAGGCTTTCATTATCATCCATGAAAGCTGTCGGGTTGTACATGTTAGTGTTTACTCCTGATACATCTGTTTATTTACGAGTAGGGTGATTTACTACCAAACAGATAAATGTAACCATACTGAAAATCACAGTTCCAAATTTTTGAGCTGATATTATGGTTCCTGCATTTCCCAAATAAATTAGAATGTTGAGGATATACAATGTAATATATTTAACATAGTTATTCAGGTGTTCATCCATATATTTTTGCATATATATTAGAGTATATATTGTGCATACACACAAACATATATATGTATATATATACACATATATCTCAAGCTCTTCTCTGATACTGGAGAGGAGGAAGAGGGGCAGGTGTATAGACTGAGAACCGCACACACCTGAGCGCAGGTTGGTGCAGCTGTGGATCAGATTTCGTAAGGATGGGCCAGTTTGCCAAGGTTCTTGATTCTACATCATTAGAAAATCGATGCTCACAGTTTGTGCAAACCAAACTATAGGCATTCCTTATTCCTATTTCTGAGCATAATAAGAATCCTTTAAGAGAAGTGCGTCACCACGCCCGGCTATAATAAGGTTTTGGTGTGAACTCTGCCAGTTGGGGTTTGAGAGATCCACACTGGCCCTGCTGAGAATTCAGTCCTGGTCAGATAGATGATGACCCTTTGCTTTCCTTACCCGCTTTCCTGGCCTGCCCTGACACGCGTCCACCTCAGTCCACCTCGCCTTCTCAGCCTCACACTGTGGGTGCGTGTTTTATGTTTGCTGCTCAAGCCTTAAAGGTGCAATCATTTGGAAAATAGAGGAGTTATGGTCCTGCTCCCAGCCCCACCGATAAACCCACAGAGACCCCCACACCGTCCCTGTGTCACCCCGCAGAGAAGGGGCAGCCAGCGGCCCCTGAGGGTCTCCCCAGCCCTCTAGGACCAGCAGTGCCTTCTGTTCCTGGTTAGGAGGAACATTCTAGAAGCAGAGCCTGTGAGAAGGGGAGTGTGTATGAACCTGGGGGAGGAGAAAGGCTGTCATTCCCTTCATGGCCTCTGGTCCAAAAACTGCTCACTTTGACAGAAAAGGAAACAGGAGGGGCTTGCTGCTGGCAGCCTTGGACAGGAAGCAGGTCTGGGAGGCGGAGCAGCGCACTGGCTGCTTCCAGGGTCCTGCACTCAGCAGGTTTCCAGCCATCCCGAGGGGTCCTGGGCTGCGGCACAGGGGCGCTCCGTCAGCCTCGTTCTCCTCCTTTTCTGGGCCAAGCAAGGTTGCTCTCAGCGCTGGCTGCTCCTTGAGCAGTGGCTCAGCTTCCCGCAGCGCACGCAGCAGGTGGCCGGCTCTGCTGTCTTTGCCTTCCTGAGAGGGACCCGGGGCGCTGCTGACCACAGGACAGAGCCTGACCGCCGCTCAGCCTGGGTAAGGAGGATGGCTTGGAGCTCAGGGACACTTTGGGGAGTGAAGGACCATGGGGTAGTCTCTGCTGTGCATTCCTAATGTGACCTTACAAAACCTCCCATGCTTCCGGGCCCCCTGGTCAGCGACACAGGGCACTGAGGTGAGCGGGGTGGGTCACAGCAGGTGTTTGCTAGGTGGGGCGAAGCCCCGACATCCTTGGCCTTCATCCACAGGCCATGAAGGGCCCGGGGGTCCATCCGGCTTTCCCTCCTGTCTGCTACTTAGCCCATTCCACTTTCCAGAAACTCTCCAACTAGTAAAGCTGTCCTCGCCTTCTCACCCCACCTGACAGAGGAGAAGCCCAGACCTCCCAGAGGACCACAGGGCTCCCCTGGCAGGTGGGACACACTTGTCAGTGTCACCCTTCTGACTCCTAAAGCCCACCCAGCCTGACAGCATCTCCTCCCATGAGCACAGGTGGATTCCCAGGGCTCTGCCTGGTGTGTGGAATCAAGACTCCCATCCTGGTTCCTGGAACCCCAAACAAGCCCCTTCAGTGAGCTCTACTTAAGATCTGATAAAGATCCTGACGTTCTGAAAAGACCCCACGCTCCCCCAAGTGCCCCACACCCTTCCTATGACGGGCTGTACCAGTGCTGCTCTAGGGCAACAGCCTCCTGTTTGGGGCCATCACCACGGTCATCTTCCTCTTTAGCACATCTGTATGTTGATTCCAAGTCTCAGGAAATGTCAACAAAAGTAGCAAAGGTATCAGAGAACATGGGCAGCTCAAGCAAAAGCCAGGAGATAATTTACCAGAGAGGAGAACAGTGTGTAAGGAAAGGAAGGAAGGAAGGAAGGAAGGAAGGAAGGAAGGAAGGAAGGAAAGAAGGAAGGGAGGAGAAGGGAGGGGAGGGGAGGGGAGGGGAGGAGAGAGGGGAGGGGGAGAAAGTGGGGGAGGAGGGAGAGAGGAAGCTGTCTTAATATATTCTGCTAATGTAAAAGTGGGTTGTTTTAGGCCGGGTTCAGTGGTGCATGACTGTAATCCCAATACTTAGGAGGATTGCAACTTGGAGGACAGCCTCAGCAACTTAGCAAGACCCTGTTTCCAAAATAAAAAATAAAATGGACTGGGGGTGTAGCTTGGACATAGAATGCCCCTGGGTTCAATCCACAGTGCCCTCCTCCAGCACATGAGAGCGTGCGTGTGCATACATGCGCACGCGCGCGCGCACACACACACACACACACACACACACACACACACACAGTGGTTTTTCCTAAAGAGGGCAAAGAAAATCCCCTGAATAGTAAAATGTATAAAGATAAAATAACAGAAGCAACCTAAATGGCAAATAAACTATGAAAACTGTTTTGAATTCAGTGGTAATCAGTAAACTGCAAGTTTAAACCAATTAAGACTTCCTTATTTGTGTGCATCAGGGTGACAAAAAAAAAGTAATATCACCAAGTGCCTGTGAAGATTTGGGGAATTTCATATGGGACTGCTACAAGCAGAAATTAGCACAGCCCATTCGGAGTCATAGCTGGCGATAACCAGCCAGTAGAAAATGTGCAGCCCAGATAAATGGTTGAAAATATGTGCGAAGAGGTATCTGTGGAGATTATTTTGCAGAGTTGTTTGTTGTGGCAAGCAAATATTTCAGAACAGCCTAAATGTTTTATTTATTCATTCATTAGTTTATTTATGTATTTATTTATTTACTTATTTTTGTGGTACTGGGGATGGAACCCCAGGGGCATTCTACCTCTGAGCTACACCCCCAGCCCTATTTCATTCTTTTTATTTTGAAACAGGGTCTCACTAAGTTGCTAAGGTGCCTCACTAAATTGCTGAGGCTGGCCAAGAACCTGCAATCCTCCTGTCTCAGCCTCCCAAGTACTGGGATTGCCAGCCTGTGTCACCACACCTGGCTCTCAATGTTTTTTAATAAACATTTAATGAAATGTTACATATAAGGCTGTTTATGTAAAAGTTTAAAATACAAAAGCAGTACTGCGAATTGTCTATAAATGCACATGTATGCAGTGTAAATATACAAGTAGGAATGACATGTAGACCTCAGAGAGGGCTGGGCTGTGGCTCAGTGGCAGAGCACCTACCTAGCATGCATGAGGCCCTAGGTTTAACCTCCAGCACTACAAAAAAGCAAAACAAAACAAAATAAAAATTCCCTCAGAATACTGGTTGCCTCTGAAGGGTACAAGAAGGGAGGAGAATGAGACTGAGAATTATTTAAAAAAAAGAAATAAGAAATACATCTGTAATGTTTTCATTTTCTAGCCCAGAGAATAGCTACAGTAAAATGCCAAAATACTTAAGTTGGTTCCTTGCAAATGGTAGAGATATGTTTTATCATTCTGTGTGTTTCTTTACTTTAAATGTTTGCTACATAACTTCAGTATCTTTACTTTTTATACTTTTATTGGTGCATTGTAGTCTCACATCATAATGCAGTTCATAGTGACAGGGACGCACATGCACACAGCACTTGGCGGGCTTTCCCCCAGCTCCCGCCCCACTCCCCCCTTCCCCACACAGGATATTGAGATCGACATTGGTATTATCACACAGGTATATAATGTCCAGGAAGTGTTTCCTTCGTTAATTATCCCTCTCTCCCCCTCCCCCACCTCCCTTGCTCCACTGGAGTTTCTCCTCCATTATCTAAAGTCTCTCGTGTATCCCTAGCTTCCACATAGGAGAGAAAACATATGACCCATCACTTTCTGTGACTGGCTAATCTCACTTAACATAACTGTCTCCAGGTCCATCCATTTTCCTGCAAATGACATAATTTTGCTCTTCTTTATTGCTGAGTAGAATTCAGGATCTTTTAAACCGAAAATAAAACAGGAGATAGGAGTTCATCATAATGGTGTTATGCTTCATTTGAATGAAACGTTTATGCCAGTGCTTGTGCCAATTTCTGGTTAAGTATACTGGGATGCAGATAGGAGGAATGCAAGTTCGAGGCCAGCCTCGGCAACTTAGTGAGACTCTCAATAATCTGGTGAGACCTGTATTAAAATAAAAAATAAAGGGGCTATGGGTATAGCTTGGAGGTAGAATGCTCCTGGGTTCCCTTTCCAGTACAAAACAAAAACAAAACAAAAAACCCTGAATGGGAAGTGAGATTAACTTGAGCTTGTCTTGAATGCTGATCCCTTCTCTCGGGTCACAGAACCACAGTCTCTCCACCAGCTGCTGGGGTGGGAAGGCGACCAGTGACCCGTTCCTTCTCTTCCATCACTCCCTCTCCCCGCAGTCCTTGAAGGGCTCCCCCATGCCCAATTCCACCCTTCCATTGGAAAGTACATTGTACTTTACTCTTTCATGGGAATGTTCGTCTGAGACGAAGAGTTTCTGGGACTGGAAATTCCCAGTACTTCGAACAAACCAATGTTATTTACAACAAGGCGACATTTTGCTTTATTCTGGCAAGTTTGCCTACTTTGGTTCCAGTTAAAAAAAAAAATAATAATGTCCTACTCCTCATTCACTGAAGAACAAATTCTTCATTTTGTGCCTTTAACATTCGGGGGAAGATAATCAAATAGTTTGTTTCAAAATATTTCTTGCTTTGCAAAAGCTGAGGGATGAAAGCCAAAGAGCATTGTATTCCCATAACCCAGCCTTGCCTCCTCTGTGCAAAGTCATTTGCAGAGTCTTGGGAGTGAAATATAAGTTGGAAAATTAGCAATGGAAAACATTCCTCTAATAATAATAATAATAATAATAATTGTTATTATTATAAAATATATATAAATATTATATTATATATTATATTTATAAAATATATAAATATTATATTTATAAAAATATAATAATTATTATTATTATTATTATTATTATTGTGGTACTGGGGATGTAACTCAGAGGCATTCTACCTCCAAGCTACACCCCTAGCCCTCTTTTATTTTTTTTATTTTGAAACAGGGTTTCACTAAGTTGTGGAGGGCGTCATGAAGTTGATGAGGCTGCCTGCAAACCTGCAATCCTCCTATCTTGTCCTCCCAAGTACTGGGATTACAAGCATGGGCCACCATGCCTGGCTAGGATGATTACTCTTAAATATCTGAATCAAGTGTACCTACCACCTCCCATATAGACACTGCCTTTCATTCCTTTCCTGTTTTTCTTTTCAGAAGAGAATGGAAGACTTTCAGAAAAGCAGATACAGAACTATGGATGAAGGTAAGAAAGCCTCCAAGTTCTAAAGAGCGTCGGTCTTGGGGAGAATCACTTTCTCTCCTTGCCTGTGCCCTACCTCAGACACAGGAACAGAGGGCCAGCTACTTTAGATTGAAGAAGAAAAAGACAGTATCATTTAGTTCCCCAACTCTCCAATCCTCTTATGCCTGACCCACCACTGCCAACACACACACACAGACACACACACACACACACACACACACACACACACACACACAGCGGGATGCTCACCCTGCACAAAAAGTGGAGGGAATGTGGAAATGAGACTCGAGCCAGAGGCTGGGGGGTCTGGAAGCCAATTGTGAACATGGTTTCTCTCTCCTTGTCTCCTCTCAGCTGAAAAAAGGGAAAGGATTCCCATAGAGACACAGTACCTGCTTGCCATGAGCTGCCCCAGAATACCTACAGAAAGGAAGAATCAACTCAGAGCAGAAGAATGAAATAATAGACTTGTAGGAACCTAAAACGCAGGCAGGAGTCACTGGGCTCCTAAGAACTCTAGAAATCCCCGGGTTCTCACGCTCTCCGGGGTGGAGGGTTTTAGCTCTTGGCTCGGAGTCGTCCTGTCCTGCACCATGTTGCTATCATTTCCTGTTCTTTGATCAGCCAAATGGATGCTCTTCCTGGCACACGTGTGTCTAATGGTCTTACTGTCCGCCCTTTCTCAGTCACCCATCCTGGTGCCGTCTCCCAGGCTATGTTCAAACATTCACAGTGATCCTCTCTCATCTCAAATCCAAGCACCCTTCTCCCCCCCCCCCACACCACCACTGCAAGTCCCAGGGACCTTCAGCTGGCCTGCGGAGGGGTCACTACAGCTCCACCATCTGACCTCCTTTGTCCTCAAGGTTCAGATGAGTGTGCTGAGCACATCTGTCTACACAGTACCTGGGATTTTGAGGGTGGAAGAGAGGCGATCATATCCTTCGCACCCTCTGGCTTCTTCTAAACACGTTTATTTAGCAGCTGCTGCTCTGAGGATCAGCCATGAGCACCGCCCAGGTAAAGCACAGCAACCGCCTTTCTTTCAGGAAAACCACGCTTGCAGATAAGAGCTCGGGCATCTCCTTGCTGTGGCACCTCTGACCCCTGGCTGTGGGTCCCTGCCTGGACTCCAACAGGGATTTCTACAATCCAAGCGGCACCTAAAGTTGAATGCAAACATTTGGGTTCATTTAAATACACACCACAGCTTTCATGAGATGCCCACAAAGGTCCATGACCTAAAAGTCTGAGGAATCTGTAACTTTGTAAAGCACAAACACTTTTTTTCCTAGGTGGAGTGGAAGATAAGAGCTTTGCAACCTCTCCCTCCCTGAGGATCCTCCTGGTGGGCAAAACAGGCAGCGGGAAGAGTGCCACGGGGAACAGCATCCTCTGCCAGCCAGCGTTTGAGTCCCGGCTGGGGGCCCAGCCGGTGACCAGGGCATGCCAGGGGCAGACAGGCACGTGGAATGGGAGGAGCATCCTGGTGGTGGATACGCCCGCCATCTTTGAGTCAAAGGCCCACTCCCAAGAGGTGTACAAGGACATCGGGGACTGCTACCTGCTGACTGCCCCGGGGCCCCACGTGCTGCTGCTGGTGGTCCAGCTGGGGCGCTTCACAACCCAGGACACGGCAGCGGTGAGGAGGGTGAAGGAGCTCTTTGGAGTCAGGGCCATGAAGCACATGGTCATCCTCTTCACCCACAAGGAGGACTTGGCGGGTGATTCCGTGCACGACTACGTGGCCACCACGGACAACCTCAGCCTGCGCGCCCTGGTCCAGGAGTGCGAGGGGAGGTACTGCGCCTTCAACAACCGGGCAGTGGGGCAGGAACAGCAGGGGCAGCTGGCGGAGCTCATGGCCGTGGTAGAGAGGCTGCAGCAGGAGCGCAAGGGTGCCTTCCACAGCAACGACCTCTTCCTCCGCGCCCAGCTGCTGCTAAGGCAAGGTGGGGACGGTGCCTCCCAGGAAGACTACGAGCACTACCTGGAGCATGTGGAGCGGCAGGTGGAAAAGCAGAAGCAAGAGCTGAGAGAGAGCGAGAGGAACCGCGTGGTCAGGGCGCTCCTCCGAGTCCAACACTGGCTGATTTCTCACATTGCAATATCTGCCTGTCTAGTTATATGCGGGTTGATTTTTCTGGCCATTTTAATTGAGTTGTGTATGACTCACAGGAGCTGAGCATTTTCCGGTGATTTCTCCAGTCTGCTCGGTTTTCCCGAGTCACCGCCTCTGTCTGTTTATAGCGCTTGGCTTTTTACATAATCTCACTCTTAGTTTTGTTTCCTTGCATCAGACATGGAAGGCATTTTCCTGGACCTGATTTTCAGTCAAGAGAAACCAAAGGCTTTTTTTGTTTTTTTAAAAATCTTGAGGGTAAATAATAAACTAGCTGGAGACCATCAGGAACTATGTGGGGGCTGGCAAGAAGGAAGACATGTGGACTGTGAGCCTGCAGGAATATCTCACTGCTGGGCCCTGCTTTCTACAGTCGCAATGTCAAGAGAAGCAAGGTGTTTGCAAAACTGGTAGCAGAATTTCTCACTTTATTCATAAACATATCCTGACCTCACCACATGTCATGAAAGATGGTGGCCCATTACGTCTCCCTCCAAGGGCTCAGTGGCCTCAGTGGTACATGCCACAGCTAGTCACCTAACTGCCCGTGTAGGCAAAAGCCACCATGAACACGGGACTGCATCCCCATAAAACTTGATGAATGCTGAATTTTGAACTTCTTGTAGTTTTCAGGTATGAAAGTGAAACATTATTCTTTGGACTTATTCAACCATTTTAAAATGTAGCTGGATGTGATAGTGCATGCCTGTAATCCCAGCTACTTGGGAAGCCGAGGCAGGAGGATTGCAAATTCGAGACCAGCAAATCACCAAGATTCTGTCTCAAAATAAAAAATTTAAAAGGATTTGGGATGTAATTCAGTGGTAGAGTGCTTGCCTGGCATGCTGACGCCCTGGGTTAGATCCCCAGCACCACCGACATGTAAAAGTTCTGCCTAGCTCACAGCTGCACAAAGAATCAGTGGTCCAGGGGTGTCTGTTTTAAACTTCCATTGTTGCTTGGATGTACTGGAACATGATATCTTTAAACTCAAATTCAGCACAATCCCCGACTCGTGTCATATCTGTGGAAATCTGGGGAATGTGTGGTGTTCCACATTTTAGTGGCAGTAAAGAGAAGATAGACACTGGGGTACAGAGGTTGGAATTCAGTGGAAAGGGGGAACCTGATGAGGAGATCCTTGAACCCCTCCACCAACCTGTTTTGGTAGCTGCCTCCTCCTCTGCTTTTTGTACCCTAGAAGGGAGTCATGTGGTCATCCTGGGCAGGCTGTGACTAGAGGGGCAAGTGATTAATTCTGGGGTGAGTCTTAGGAACCATGATAGGCCACAGTGTCCTCCTCCAGCACCGCTGTTGGAAATGAAGCCGCCATGTTGGTCTCTGCAGCCCCAGCTGCTTCATCCAGCACATACCCCATTCAACACGTGTGCAGGGCTAGTTATATGTCAGCTTCTCAAGCCTGGTGAGGAGCTGGATATTAGGTAGACAGTGAGGGAACGGGACCCAAGAGACAAAGGATTAAGAAAAACAAATCCAGACCTCAGACCAGAACGCAGGCATGTGAAGTCAGGATGTCAAGAAGTTAGGATTTATGTGTGCCAACCACAGACCACTTGCTGTTGCAGTATGTAGACAAGGGAGCACACATCCAGGACAAACAGTCTTATGACTTGGGGGACTTAATGGTCATAAGATGATAAATTAACTGAGTCAAGGGAAAAAATGAGAAAAGCAGGAACCTATTTTCATTGGTTAATATCAAGACCAAAGGGTGTTAAGCATATATAAACACCAAGACCAGTAGTCCCAGTGGCTACTCTCTTTCGAGTCCCCTCCCCTGTGTGGGGGGTCTTTTCTCTCTAGTCCCCATTTTTCTTGGCTTTAAATTAAAACTTTCATGCTCTTACACTTGCCCTTCCATTTGTCCTGTGACTTTCATTTGTCGATTGCACCAGATGAGGACCTGGTCAGAATGATTTGGGCATCACTGGAACCCTGAAGAACTGAGTGCTCAGACCCATGACCTGCTCAATGCAGGCTTCCCCCTACTCGCTCTGTCTCCTGCTGGACTTACTTAAATTCAACTTCATAGACATTTACTATGTCAGTCTGAGAGTCCAGCCCCATGCTTGGCAACAGGAACATATGGTAAATAATAACGGTTTCTGCCCCACAAGAGTTACTATAGGGTGGAGGGATGAAGTCATGTAAAACGGGGTGGAAGGTAGTTAGACCACTTTAAGAACAGTCCCCACCCCAGTTTGTGGAAAGGATCTCAGGAGGTAGTGAGAACAGAAGAAAGACTCCCTCACTGCTCTGTGGACGCCTTCCTGGCTGCAGCATGGCCAGCACACAGGACTGTAAAAGGCCTGGTGGGCATGGGAAAGGGGAAGACATCCCACTTGCTGAGGCAGGAGGATCACAGGTTCAAGGCCAGCTTCAACTACTTAGTGAGACCCTCAGCAATTTAGCAAGACCCTGCTACAAAATAAAAAGGACTGGGGTGAGCTTGAAGGTAAAATGCTCTTGGTTTCAATCCCTAGTACTCCAAAATAAAAAATAAAAAATAAAACGAAAATTATTTCCATCCAGTTGCATAATCAACAATAAGTAATGGGAAAGGAATAAGATCCAATGGTAAATTTCCAGTCTGTTCTTCAAAGGCTGAAAATGATTCCGGGGGCAGGTATGGATGGAGGAGGAGGTCAGGTGATCTTCCCCTGACCTTCAATACATGGGGAGTCCACATGTGCACCCAGATGTGGGCACAGCAGCCACAGTGTGCATGTATGAAGATGCTTTTGCACAAACACAGGAAGTGAGTTCACTAGCATCACCAAAGGGCCACTGTCTGAACTCATTCCATTCAAAACTTTTGGCTATGAAAAATATAATATTAGTGGTCTTTTCAGCTTTCATTTATTTGGGACTTTAGAGTGTATCATTCTTGATCCTACTGCAAAATAAAGAAAAACAGGTACAGAAAGATCAAGTGCCTTGTCTATGTCAGCACAGATTGTTGCTGGTAGAACTAAAGAAGAGTAAGAGAGAGAACAGAGGAGGATGGGGTAGGAAGCCAAGAACAAACTCAGTCCTGTTACCTGGAGAGTGCAGGAGAATCTTGCAAGTTCTACAGAATCTTCTCTCCTCTCCTAGGCAGCCTCTCTCAATGGTTTCTAGTTTCTTCCTAAAAACACAAGAGCATTGAGAGATGAAAAATAGCCCACAAAATCTTACTGCCAGAGAGAGAAGGAGGTCCCCAAGCACAGGAAAATAGTGTGTATACGCTTCCTCATGAAGCCATCCTCAGAGGATGACTTGAAGAACACAGCCGAGCCAGGCACGGTGGCACATGCCTCTAATTTCAGTACTTGGGAGGCTGAGACAGGAGGATTGCAGGTTCGAGGACTGCCTCAGCAAATTTGGGAGGCACTGAGCAACTTAGTGAGATCCTGTTTGAAAATGAGAAAACAAAATAGCACTGGGGGTGTAGCACAGAGGTAGAAAGACCTTGGGTTTAATCCCCAATACAAAAAAAAAAAAAAACATAGCCAGCAGAAGAGGCTGGTTTAAAATAAGAGCTCTATTTCCTCACCACATCTCTGTGATGCATTTGTTCGAAACAATTCTCTACCAGAAGTAAGAGAACAGAGATTCAGAGAAGCCCATAAACATCTGGGGCATGGTAGCATCCCACACCTAGTCCCTAGCTGCCTTCCACTGACCCAAGCAGACAGCATGCACCCCGTACCACACCACACCACACACACACACACACACACACACACACACACACACACACACACACCTCCCCTGTAAAGATTCATTCATTCTCTCTCTCTCTCTCTCTCTCTCTCTCTCTCTCTCTCTGTACTAAGTATGGAACCCAGAGCCTCACTCATGCTCAGCAAGCACTCTACCACTAAACCCACTGAACTGCATCCCCAGTCCTTTAAAAATAATTATTTCTAGACAGGGAAAATATTATTATCAAACAGGGTCTTTGCTAAGTTGTTCAAGCTGGCCTCAAACTTGAGATCCTCCTGCCTCAGTCTCCCAAAGGTGCATCTTATATGGTGTCATTTCCATGGTCCAGTTGTGCTGGGACAGTGGGGTAGGCCACAGACAGGCCAAAGAAAGTGCCCAGAGACAGCATGGGAGACTATGGATAAGTGGGGAAAGATTACAGGAGATCAGTGACTGCTCCAAGAGAAGTTCAGTGGAGACAGCTGACAGGTAGCGCCTTTGTCCCTCACGATGCCTCCTCAAGCAGCACCTCCTCTCCCTCACAGTATTTTGTCCAGAGGCAGCCTGCTGGATGAGTGACACATCTCCTCCCCACAGTGCCCTCAGTTCCACACCCGTTCCCACTCAGAGAGGGGTTTATGTGTCAGGCTGCAGAAGCAGCGACATCGTCAGCACTGGCTTGCTTAGTTTGCTTGTCCCAGCAACCCAAGGAGCGACTGTCCTGGTGGACATGCAAGAAAGCAGCTTTCTACAGAGACACTAGCCTGCCCTGGATCGCAGTGTGCAGGAGAGAAAGCCTTGTGTCCTTCAAGACAATGCGGACATGGACATTCCGACCCAGGCTTGCTCTCATCCTTCTTTTACTTGACCAGGTTTTGGGGAACAAAAGGGGCATTGGGTATTTTCCTTGAGGATGATGCCTGTGGAGTTCTAGATGGCAGCGAAGGCTGACCCAGTGCGGCTCCCCAGGTTCCACTGCACAACGAGCAGGCTTCTAGCTTGAGACAATCTATGGCTCCCTTATTCCTCTGCCAAATGCCCTGCCCCACACCCTGACCTGAGATTTCCACAGACACCACGGAGTCAACCAGCTACCACCATGGTGTGATTTATGCAAAGTGATAGGCACTCAACAGGGGCCTTGTCTTGGAAGAGGGAGGCCTGGTTAATGCCCCTGTCTCTGCACACTGCCTGCTTGGAGCCTATGGGGGACTGGGCTCAGGCTCTTCTCTGGAAACTTACTCAAGGAAATGGGACAGAGATTGACCAGTTATTTGCACATTAGAGTTCAGATTAATTTCTTAAAAGAAATGATAAGCTGGAAACTGAGATACAGGTAACCCTTGGATGTCAGCTTAATTTGGAGGTAATGCAGATAACACACACACCAAGCACATTTTGCAACGAAAGCCAGGCTTGACTTCCAAAACAGTCTTCCATATGAATCCTGTAATTTAACTTTTTCCATTAATAGCTATTTCACTGAATGAGACGTATGCATGCCCACCTGCTAGAGAGGACCACAGGGAAAGCTTTCAACCTATGCAAGACATCTATTTTCTTTTTGCTATCTAGAATACTCTGATATCTCATTTTTGCCAGGGAGTGGAGAAAAAAAAGGTTAAAGATCAACTCCTCTAACACAAAAATAATTATTTTGGGTAGACATTTCTTAGCTCTGGACAGGCTGTTCATGAATGTTTTTATACGTGAGGCCCACTCATTCCACGATCTTAGCGTGCATTTTGTAAATACACAGGAGAGGCAGCTACTTCCTGTGCATTAGAAAAAAATGCAAATTGATGATTGGAAGAAGAATCTTGATCCCATCTTCAGACCTTGCCTCTGCCGCTCTCTAGGCTGGTGGGAGGGGCACTGGTTTGGGTCAGTTGAATGCCTTTTCCTCTAATCTGCTCTCTCATATTCTTAGCTGATTTTTTATATTGAGTTATAATCTATATATATAGATTATATGTATATATATATATAATACAGAGAGATTCAAGAAATCTTTGTATGTAATTGTGTTATTGATGCAAACTACCTGTACCATATTATACCTATTAACAATCCTTCTCTTGCCCCCTTTCCTTCCATATTTTCAGAGTCCCATGGCTATTTGGGCCTCCTCCTTTTTGTTCAGTGTTAATTGGTGGAATTCTAGTGCTGCCTTTCAATGGGCAGGTGCATCTCATTGCTGGTGAAAGAACTATCAGCAACAAGAAAAGAGGAAAATTATTCTTTCCTCCTATAGCTACGGAGAAATTCAGCAAATGTGAGTCCTACAAGAGTCCGTGAGATATCTAGTA
Organism: Glis glis; assembly: GCA_004027185.1. Lineage (NCBI taxonomy): Eukaryota > Metazoa > Chordata > Mammalia > Rodentia > Gliridae > Glis > Glis glis. The sequence continues at coordinate 23,485 of PVJS01014089.1, forward strand.
TTTGAAAACTGTAGCTCTGTCCTGTGAAAGTAACCCTTCCTCTCTAAAAGTCTGTAGAAGTATAGTTGTTTTACTTAAAAAATGTGTTTTGTAATAATAAGATGTGAATTGAAATCCAGTAATTTTAAAAAATCTAAATACTTAGGTCTTGGACAAATCCTAAGGGAGTGGTTGATATGTCCCTCAGACATGCCCGTGATAAATTAAAACAAAATAGTCGAAGAATTTGAGAATCTTATTTCATTTAAGTTCACACTACACTGAGTAAAACAGAATTGTCAACTGCTTCCAAATGTCTTGCAAATATCACCCCCTGCTGTTCAGCTCTTACATTCGTTATAGTAAGTCTTTTTCTCCATCTGGAAATTTTAAGTTTTCTTTACTGCTTCTATTGTTCTTAGAAAGCCCTCCTTTCCCACCCCCTTATTTAGAAACATATTACTATGTCCACACATAAATCCACACATGAATGTTTATAGCAGCTTTATTCATAATTGCCAAAATTTGGAAGCAACCAAGGTGTTCAATAGGTAAGTAAACAAACTGTAGGACATCCAGAAACGGGGTTGTATTTAGTGCTAAAAAGAAATGAGCCAAGCGAAGACATAGAGGAAATTTAAGTTCATATTGCTAAGTGGAAGGGTCAGGTGCTGTCCAATCCCAACTTTATGACATTCTGGAAAAGGCAACTTATGGAAACATTAAAATAACCAGTGTTTGCCAGGGATTCTGGGAAAGGGAAGGAGAAGTGAATGAGTGGAGTATAGGGGACTTTTAGGGCATGGAACTATTCAGTACGGTACTGTAATGGTGGGTACCTGTCACTATACGTAGGTCAAAACCCATAGAATGTACAATGCCAAGAGTGAGCCCTTATATAAAACTATGGACTTAGATTAGTAACAATATATCAATATTAGTTCAACAATTACAATAAATTGTAAATTGCAATAAAACCCACACCCACCTTAAGTGCACATACAGCATTTGCCAAAGCCTTATTCTGACACAGATGTTGAGAATCCTTCCCAATGCTGCTCTATATGACTATAGGTCAGAGTGTATTCCTTCATGACTCAACTAGCACTATTTTCTTTTTTTTCCTTTTTGTTTTTATTTTTCTTCTGTACTGGGGATTGAACCCAGGGGCATTCTACCTCTGAACTACACCTCCAGCCCTATTTATTGTATTTTTTATTTGGAAACAAGGTCTCACTATGTTGCTGAGAGCCTTGCTAAGTTGCCGAGGCTTGCCTTGAACCTGCGATCCTCCTGTCTCAGCCTACACTATTTTCTTTATCTGTTTACTTGGTTCCTTGCTTTTTTTTTTAGCCCTCTCTGGCTTCTCTATATCTCTCAATTAATTCACAGATAGATGATAGATAGATAATGTAGATATATAATATATAATAAAGTTTAGAGATATATTACATAGAAATATAATATATAAAATTGCAGAGAATTGAGACTATGATATTTTGAAGCCTTACACTATGTATGAATAGTTACAATATTTAATGATTCACTCTAATTAAAATGTAAAACTCATACTATTAAAATGTTTTAAAGATACAAATAAGTAGAGGAGAGAAAATTGAATCATAAAATGCTCAATTGATTTAAGAAAAGACATAAAAATGAAAAATAATAGACTAAATAAAAAGCAGCTAGTAGATGGAGATTTGAACTCAACGATATCAGTAACTACTTTAAATGTGAACAATCAAAAAATGTCAGTTAAAAACCAGGGATTGTCAGAAAGTATTATAAAAGGAAGACCTGCTGGGCATGGTGGTACATGCCTGTAATCCCAGTACTTGGGAGGCCGAGACAGGAGGATTGCAGGCTTACAGACAGCCTCAGCAACTTAGCAAGACCCTCCACAACTTAGTGAAATCTAGTTTCAAAATAAAATAGGGATGGGGATGTAGCTCAGAAGTAGAATGCCCCTGTGCTCAATCCCCAGTACCCCCCCCACACACACACTCAAAAGGAAGACCCATTTATATGATGCCTTTAAAAACCATCTTTAAAATAAAAGAATAAATAGGTTAAAAATAAGAGAATGTTAAAAATTTTATAACATCAAACAATATCCAAAAGAAAACCAGAGTAGCTACATTAGTATTAGAAAAAGTATACTACATTAGTATTTAGAACAAAGAATATCATCAAAGACAAAAGGGAACCTTACATAATGATAAAGATTCCCATTCACCAAGTGACTGACAGTCCTAACTGTAGGTCCTCTTAACAGAACTTCAGAAAAACAGAAAGAACAGAAAGGTCACATCAATGAATATCTACCATTACAGTTAGAAATTTCTAAATTTTCCTCTCAGCAATGGCTAGAACAAGTAGGCAGAAACTTATTAAGTATATTGGAGACTCAAACATTATTAACCGACTTGATCCATCGATGTTGATAGGATATGTCAACCAACAGCAATAAAACACACATTCTTTTTAAGTGCACATGGGGTGTTTACCAAAGTAGATGATATTCTGGGCCATAAAACAAACCTTAATAAATCTAAAAGAATAGAAATTATGCCGGGCGTGGTGGCGCACGCTTGTAATCCCAGTACTTTGGGAGGTGGAGACCAGAGGATCCGGGTTCGCGGCCAACCTCAGCGCGCATGCCGCGCTATTGATCTATCTCTCTCTCTCTCTCTCCTCTCTCCTCCCTCTCTCTCTCTCTCTCTCTCTCTCTCTCTCTCCCTGTCTCTCTCTCTCTCTCTCTTTCTCTCTACCTAGTGAGGCCCTCCACAACTTCGTGAGACCCAGTTTCAAAAATAAAGCATAAAAAAATAGGGCCGGGGGTGTAGTGCGGAGATAGAACGCCCCTGCGTTCAATCCCCGGTACCGCAAAAAAAAAAAAAAAGAAAGAAATTATACCGAGTATGTTTTCAGAGCACAATGGGAGGTGGTGGAATCTTTAAGAGGCGGGGCCTTGCAGGAGATCTTCAGGTCATTGGGGGCAAACCCTGAAGGGGGTTGTGAGGCCCCACCCTCTCCCCCCCTCTCTTGTCTTGGCCATGAGGTGAACAGGCTTCCCCCACTATGCACTCCTGCCATGATCTATTGCCCACAAGCAACCACCATGAACTGAAACCTTCAAAACTGAGCCAGCCTAAGCCTTTCTTCTTTTTTTTATTTTATTAGGGCATTGCACTAATAAAATAATCTTGAAGGATTTCAGGGTGGTTGACGTATACATGCACTCATCAGTCAATTATCCCTCCCCAATTCCCACCCTCCCTGCATTCCCCCCTCCCTCCTTCCCATTTTCAGCATAGTAGTTGACTTTGATATCTTTGTGTATGCCCATCCTGTGTACCAGTTTGTTTCCCTCTCCTTCCCTCCCCTCTCCCCCAGTTAGTTCACCTCTTTCGCTCATCTGAGGTTTTCTCTCTTTGTCTGGAGTCCCTCCTGTGTGGGGTTGTGGATCGTCCTCCCATGACCTCAGCACTGGGGTGCTCCAGGGCGGGGCTGGGGGCTCACCCGCCCCTCATCCCCAGTGCGGGAGTGAGGGGTTCTCCGGGGGCGGGGCCAAGGGCTCGCCTGCCCCACATCCCCAGTGCTGGAGGGTCTCTGGGGGCAGGGCCAAGGGCTCACCGACTCCACATCCTCAGCGCCAGGGGGAGGGGTCCTCCAGGGGTGGGGCCAAGGGCTTACCCACCCCGTGTCCCCAGCGCTGGGGGTCTCCGAGGGCAGGGCTGAGGGCTCACCTTCCCTGTGTCCCCAGCACCTGGGGGGGTCTCCAGGGGTGGGGCCCAGGGCTCACCCACCCCGCATCCCCAGCGCCAGGGGGAGGAGTTCTCTGGGGGCAAAGCAGAGGGCTCACCCACCCGCATCCCCAGCACCGGGGGTCTCCAGGGGCAGGGCCAAGGGTTCACCCACCCATGTCCCCAGCACCAGGGTGAGGGGTTCTCTGGGTGCAGGGCCAAGGACATGACCACCTCTTCTTTGTCTCTCCTCATCACACTTGTTGGGGGAGCAGAGGCTCACGGCCCACCCCTTGAAACCATCATCACTGTAGGTGTGGGTCTGGATTGACTTGGGCTTCATCATGTTCCTGAGTTGATTGGTTTCAGTGGTGGTCTATAGTTGCTGGTTTCACAAGAATATCCTGTCTCTTTGCTGTTGGTCTCCAGGAGTCGCGGTGTGGACGTGGCCCCGCATAGATGGCACCTTTGCCTCCGCTCTCCACTTACCAGGTGAAATGCATGGAGTTCTGTTTAGCCCCCCGCTCTGTCCACTGCCTCTCACTCCACTGCTCTTTGACTCTTTGTTTTGTTGAGTTTTGTCTACCCCACTTTTCTTGTTAAGAAGTAGTCTTCCCACGGGCTGAGTCCCGAATTTCGAAGTGCCAGTGACATGCTGCCTCCCTTTATCTCACTCACCCGTGTTCTCATTGGGCAGTTCCGGGGGGCCATGCTATGTCCATCCATGTCCTCAGTGCTGTGGTGTTCTGCCCCAGTGCTAGGCTACTCCGGGGGGCCGTGTTTCACCCGCTCGTTTCTCGGTGTTGGGGTGCTCCTGTGCCTGGCCACCTCATCTATGTCTTTCCGCGTCGCTTTCTTTGCAGGGGCTGAGGCTCGCATCCCATCCTTTGCAGTAGTCGCTGTTGGCTGTTGTAGGTGTGAATCTGGTTCGATTTAGGCTTCATCATGGTCTGATGTCGACTGCTTTCGATGGTGGACTAGAATCGCTGGTTTCACAAGTATCAGCTGTTTCTTTGCTGGAGGATTCCAGGAGCCACATAGCTCAGCCAAGATGGCGCCTTTGTCTCTGCTCTCCTCTTACCAGGTGAGATGCTTTGAGCTCCCTAACCACCCTCCACCTTTCCACTGCCTCGCACTCCGCTGCACTTTGGTTCTCGTTGTTTTGTTGAGTTTTGGCTGCCCTACTTTTCTTTTCAAGATGTGGTCTTCCAGCCGGCCAAGCTCCAACTCTTGGAGCACCGGCGACACGCTGCTTTTTACTATCCCGCCATCTTGGTTCATCTTTCCTCTTTTTAAGTTGATTATCTCAGGCATTTTGTTTCAGTAATGGAAAGCTGACTAACACAGATGAGAGAGCATGTGGAATTCTTATTCACAGCCAATGGAAATATGAAATAGTAGTACAGGCACTTTGAAAAATAGTTTGCAGTTTCTTTTGAAGTTCAACAGATGCTAACCATGTGACCCAATGATCCCACTCCAAGGTATTGATCCAAGTTAACTGAAACCAGTTGATAGAAAAACCCGTATATGAATGTTTATCGCAGCTTTATTCATAACTGAGAACTAGAAATGACTCAGATGTCTTTCAATAGGTGATAAGATAAACATTTGTAGCCAAACAATTGAATACTACTCACAAATAAAATGTACCAACATGAGCTGGGTGTGCTGGTGCATGCCTGTAATCCCAGTACTTGGGAGGCTGAGACAGGAGGATCGCAGGTTTGAGGCCAGCCTCAGCAACTTAGCAAGACTCGCAGCAATGTAGCAAGACCCTGTTTCAAGACAAAAAAACAAAAAGCTGGTGGTGTAGCTCAGAGGTAGAATGCCTCTGGGTTCAATCTCCAGCAAAACACACACACACACACACACACACACACACACACACACACACACAAAGTACAAACATGGATGACACTTAAATTCATTTTGTTCAGTGAAAGACATAAGACCCAAAATGCTACATATTGAATAATTCCACTTATATGACATTCTGGAAAAGGCAAAACTATAAGGAAACAAATCTGTGGTTTTTGGGAGTTCGGGGGGTATAAGAAATGATGTCCTATTACAAGGAATCCTTAAGAAATTTCTGAGTGATACAACTGTTCTGAACAGTACTACACTATTATATACACAGTTCTATGCATTTGTCAAACCCACATACCTGTACACCACAAAGGGCAAATTCTAGTGTATGAAACATCAGCCCAGGTGTTTATTTTTTTTTCTTTTTTTTTTTTGGTGCTGGGGTTTGAACCCACTTTTTCAAAATAAAATAAAAGAGATATTGATTGTTTTTCCACCCAAGATGGAAAGCAGACTGTGACTAATGTATTTCACTGTATTAAAAATAAATACCATAAGCACTGAAGAGGGCGGGGGAAAGGAGCTGACTTAAGGAATTCAGCAAAGCAACATTTTGACTGGAGATTGCGAGGCTGAAGACAAAGAGCTGTATATCAAACATGTACTCTAGCTGGCAAGTTGGCTTTTCACAAGCCTTTATGAACCCCATTATCATACACTGGGGTTAAACAAATAAACAAGCAAGCATATTATAGTTGGTGGGATCCAGGCTTCTCACTGTCAGAGAAAGAAGTTATAAATCAGTAAAGGGGAGATGCGAGGATAATCCTGGTGCTGGACTGGAGTCAGAAATATCAATATCATCTCATGGCTCATTCCTTTAGGGAAATAAAAACAAGACATGCGTATGATTGTCACCTTGGCTGGATTAAGGGACACACGGGAAATCTGTAAAGCGTACTTCTGAGTATGTCTGTGAGGGTGCTCCCAGAGAAGACCACAGTGTGGGCCAGTGAACCCAGTGGGAAGCCCCTCCCTGAAAGTGGGCAGCCCCATCCAAGAGGCTGACTGGATGGAAGGAAAGAGCAGAAGGGGATGCCTGCATGCACCCACGCTGCACCCTTCTCGGGCAGGTGTGTTTTACTGCTGCTGTCCTCTGTGGACATCGGACTCCAGATTCTTCAGCCTGTGAAAGTGGACTTGCAACACTAGTTCCCCAGGGTGCTCCTGGCCTTCACCCTGGACTGGGGCTGCATCCTTGGTCCCTGTTGTCCTGAGGCTTCTAGCTTCCCAGCCTGAGCAGCTACTGGTTTTCCCAGCTCTCCAGCCTACAGACAGCCACCTTGAACTATTCAGCCTCTGATCATGTAAGGCAAACTAAGAAGCCCCCTCTTATGATTGTATGTAGCCCATTTGTTCTGTTCCTCTGGATAACCCTAACACAATGTGTGTATATGGGGGTCAGCTACATACACGTCGATTTCCTAGCTCTGTCCACTGAGAGTGACTACAAGCAGTGACACCCCAGTAGCAACAAGCACAGCCAGCACTTGGATCTTGGTCTCTAAATCCCATTTCCCAACATAAGAAACCAGGACTCTTTAGCAAAATCTATAAATGAATGATTCTAGAGCTGGACAGGGAAAATAAATACAAGATGATCCTGGAATATCTTATAGTGCCAGAAAATAACTAAAAACACATAACAAATTATTTTTAAAAAGAATAGGACATATCTAAAGGGCATGTAGGAGCTGGGTATGGTGGCACATGCCTCTGTAATCCTAGTACTTTGGAGGCTGAGATAGGAGGATCACAGGTTCAAGGCCAGCCTCACCAATTTAGGGAGAGCCTCAGCAACTTAATGAGACCCTGTTTCAAAAAATAAGAAAATATAAAGGGCCAGGGGTGTAGCTCAGAATTAGAATGCCCCTGGGTTCAATCCTCAGTACCAAAAGAAATTAAATTAAATAAAGGGGGAGGATATGGTGAAGGTAAATTTTCCCTCTATGTTCTTAGATTTTTTTTTCCAGCTGGACATGAGAATTAAATTGACATAAGATGAACCAGGCATGGTGGTGCACACTTGTAATCCCAGTACTTGGGCTGAGATAGGAGGATCTGGGTTTGCGGAGGGCATCTTCCATATGGGAATTTCATCTTCGGCTTTTAAGAAAAAGAGAAAAGTTCATAATGATCTTCTTGTACCTCCTGTTTCTTAAGTGCCTTTAGCTCAAAATAGTTCTTGTGCCAAAGTGGTCTATTTTGGGGTGATGTGTTCTGAACTCTAGACAAAAGAGGCAACCTAAGACACCTCCCAAGGGTCAAAGCTTTCTTTTTATAGAAGTATTGCAGCTAGTAAACACAGAAGGATTGATAAAATTAGGGTAGCGTGATTAGAGTAGCATCTGGGTGTTTGGTTTTTTGTGGTACTGGGGATTGAACCCAGGGGCATTCTACCTCCAAGCTATACCCCCAGTTCTATTTTATTTTTTATTTTGAAACAAAGTCTCACTAAGTTGCTGAGGCTGGACTCAAACCTGCGATCCTCCTGTCTCAGCCTCCCAAGTACTGGGATTATAGGCGTGTGCCACCACACCTGGCTGGCACTGATTAAAACAAAAAATAGGAATAGAATTGACACTGAATATTATTAGCATCATTTTGCAACCCTTCTATATTAAAGGATCTAGGCAATGATTCTCAGTGATTGCTCAACATCACTAAAAGAGGGACAGCAGACATATGCCTCCCCCAAGGAAGTTCACACACCACTTACAACATACAGTGTATGAACCTTAGCTAGATCTGTATTAGGATAATGTCTCGGCTAACATTCTCACTGCTGTAATCCAAAAGAACTGACCACACACTTTAGGGGAAGTAATATTTATTTGCTCACAGTTTTTAGAAATTTTGGGGTTCAGTCCATGTCAGGCTGGGTCTGCAGAGCTCTGCATGGTGGTGGGAAGCAGAGAGAAAGAGATCAAGGGCCCTGCTCTCACATCATGGAGGCCAGAAGCAAGAGAGAGCAAATGAGCAAGGGGATTCAAAGACAAAAGTGTAATCCCTAAGAACACACCCCCAGGAACCCACCTTCTCCAGCCACACCCCACCTACCTAGGTTACCACCTAGTAAATCCACTATAATGGATTTATCCACTGATGAGATTATAACACCCAGGACTTAATTATATCAACTCTGAACATTAAAACATGAGCTCTTCAGGGGACATTATATATTTAACCATAATAGATAAACAAGATGTAAAAAAAAGTATAAGATGATTGAATTGGGGAACTGTGAATCCTGCCTGTATGCTTGATGATATTAAATTTTACTGGATTTTTAATGTGGTAATAATAAAGGGAAAGTCCTACTGAGTTAGAGTTATGTGATGACCTGCTTACAGATTAAATGATGTGGGTCCAGTATTGTTTTTCAAGTAATCAGGAGAAGCAATAGGGGTTTAGATGAAACAAGATTGCCCACGCATGATAGTGTTGACACCGAGTAGTGTATACACTGAGTTCAGTACACTATTTCCCCAAATTTTATATATTGAGTTAAATATATAGCTCAAACTGTCACCAAAAAAATCAAGAGATACAATTTGCAGCCATTTGAAAGGTCGGGTAATGCCTTTTTGGTATACTTCCCAGAGACTGAGAAATCGAATGGCTCTAATGTCTGGCTAATAAATCCATGTTGCTTTCAACAAAAAGGAAGGCAGATGTACCCATTAATGGATAATTTAAAATTAATGATAGACCACGATGTGGCTTTTGGCATTTGTCTTGGAAGGAATACAAAGAATTGAGTGGCATTGCCACAGCCAGATTGCTCCCTGTCCTACTGATTTATTTATTGAACAGTATTTCTTAGCACTGGCACTGATGAAAACAAAAACTAGGAACAGAATTGACACTGAACATTGTCTTCCACTAGCAGAGTATGACATCATCTGTGTACATATGAACTAAATGAGGAAAGTCTCTTACATCTGTTGAGAAATGCATTTTCAAAATTTAAAAGTTACTGATAAATTATTTCACAAATGCTGTGACATTTTCAAGTGGCTTTGATCAATTACATACTAATATTACTTTATCATAACTAAATACAGAACATTTTCACACTTAAATCCTTATAGTCACAGGATTTCTTTTTCAAAAAAAATATTTTTTTTTTTTTGCGGTACTGGGGATTGAGCCCAGGGGCATTCTATCTCCGAGCTACAGCCCCACCCCTGTTTTTTATTCTTTATTTTGAAACAGGGTCTCACTAAGTTGCAGAGGGCCTCACTAAGTAGCTGAGGCTGGCCACGAACCTGCAATCCTCCTGTCTCAGCCTCCCAAGTACTGGGATTACAAGCGTCCGCCACCGCACCCGGCATCTTTTTCAATTTTTACATATGCATTTGTGGTAGAAATATATGCTAAAGTGATCAAGATTTTTCAAGCACAAAAATCCATTACAACAAGACAAAAATTCTGTGGGGTGGGGGAAAATGGACAGCCAAAGAGAAAAAGGAATAATGGAACATGTCTAACTATTAGGAAAAGGCTTGTTCCTGTCTTTTAAATAGATGATGGTTGATATCCAACTACTATGTTATTTGTATTATACTGGAAATATCATTTGAAGAAATAATAATCTTTCATTTCAAAATGTTAATATCTACAATGTGCTAGAAATTTCATCCTTTGAAAATACTCACAATGAAGAAATTTTAGATGTTCAGTTTAAAATGCTCGGGAGAGCCGGGCGTGGTGGAGCAAGCTTGTAATCCCAGTACTTGGGAGGCTGAGACAGGAGGATCGTGGGTTCGCAGCCAGCCTCAGCTACTTCGTGAGGCTCCCCGCAACTTAGTGAGACCCTGTTTCAAAATAAAGAATAAAAAATAGGGCTGGGGGTGTAGCTCAGAGATAGAATCCACACACACACACACACAAAAAAAAAAAAAACGCTCAGGAGAAGACCTACATTTTAAGAATTACTTTAGTAAGTAAACAAGCAAAAAAAGTTCGAAGAACATTGCCCTAGAGAAACCCTTACAGAATTGCATGAGGATATTTTTATAAGAAGGCTCATGGAGCCAGGTGTGGTGGTGCACATCTGTAATCCCAGTACTGGGGATCAGTCTGATAAGGGCATAAGAGCAGACAGATAAATCATTGAAGTGACACACGTAGTGCTTACTGAATCCCAGTTAAGAATGGGACTTAATGCACGGGTAAGCTGGGGACGGAAGGCTTATCTCATCTCATCAGCGGAGTGAGGGAGATAAAGCTGAGCTGCCACCTCACACTGTGAAAATCCAGGAAGGATTAAACTTCGCATCTGCGAAAAATAAGCCCGTGAAAACCTGAATATAAAATACAGGAAAGTATATGTGCAATCCAAAAGTTGTGTGTGCTTATCTTCACCAAGACACAAAGCCAGAAATCCTCACATAGATAGCTTGAAAGTTTTTCCTGTGGCAAAGACACCATCAACCAAGTTAAAGACAAAACGAGTGATTTTAGAAAAGAGGAAAATTAAAACCTACATTGCAAATAGAAATATGTTACAAAAACAAATATGTGCAACATCTCCATAAAGTGTTCTCTGATGAACAGGAAGTGCCCAGTACACATAAGGAAAGATCTTAACCTCATAGACAGTCAAGGAATTGAAAATGAAAATAACAATTTGCAGACAAGATTTTCAAGTTGTAACGCCTGCTACTGGGAAAAGTTAGCAGCGAGGCTGGGAAGAAAGGCATCAAGATGCTGACTGCCCTTGCTGCTTCTGAAACGCAAATTATTACAGCCTTTTTGAAAGGCTCTCTATAATATTTATTTCATTTTTAAATATTTACATCCTTCAATGCGGCAATCCTGTTTCAAAGAGCCCAACTCATAGCAATGAAAGCTCCAGTTAGTAGAGTCCAGTACTGCAGCATTGTCTCTAGAAGCAAAAATACAAGGAGTGGGGGAGGCAAACGTTCATCAGTAGGGATGAGTAAACCCCAATATAGTCATATCACAGAAATATTATGCAGCCACTAAAAATAACTATGAAAAGGACTAAACCTAAGTAGATTGAGGAACAGGTTGGGATGTAAAACAGTGCAATCGCTTTGGAAAACAGGCAGTCCATTCTTTAAAAAATCAATATATGCCCATGATATGATTCAGCCATTCCACTCCTAAGTATGTTCCCAAGAAAAAAAGAAAGCATATGTCCATAAAAGACTTGCACCTGATCATCATAGAAGCTTTATCAGTAACAGCCCAAAATTGGGAATAACCCCAATGTTCATCAACAGGTGACTGGATAAACACACTATGCTATATCCACACAACAGGGCACTACTCTTCAATAAAAAGCAATGAGCTAAGGCGCGGTGGAGCATGCCTGTAATTCCAGTACTTGGGAGGCTGAGACAGGACGGGCACAAGTTCACTCCAGCCTCAGCAACTTAGCAAGATCCTCAGCAATTTAGCGAGACCCTGTTTCAAAATAACAAGGGCTGGGGGTGTAGGTAGGAGGTAGACTGTCCCCTGGGTTCAATCCCCAGTACTAGGAGGAGGAGGAGGAGGAGGAGGAGGAGGAGGAGGAGGAGGAAAAGAGGCTACTAATACCCACAACAACATGGATGGATCTCAAAAATAATATACTGAATGAAAAAAGCCAACGAACAGGAGCATATATTATAGGACTCTACTTGCATAAAACTCCAGAAAATGAACACTAGTCTATAGTAACAAAATGCAAGCCAGTGGCTGTCTGAGGTTGGGGTGGAGGAGTGAGGAGAGGAAGGATTGTCAAGGGGCATCAGGACACTTTGGGGGGTAAATGGGTATCATTTATATATCAAATTGTACACTTTATGATATGCAATTCATGATATATGAATATCATGATATATGATATATTCATATATGATATACAAAGATGCACACATGTATAATTAAACACAAAGAAAACTAAAGGCAGGCATGAGTTGCCATAAATATGGATCTAAGCGTGAGTATAGATTTTTCCTACATATTGTGCTTGACACTAGATCTTCCTTTTCATTGTGCAAATGAAAGTCTCTCTTAAGCCACACAGTTTTCCTTCCATCGCTCCCTCCCTACTCTTTCCTCTGCTCTCTCTTTCAGACTCCTATTAGCAGACAATCTTGGATTGTCCTCTTTGATCGTTACCTACGATCTCACGTTCTATGCCTGTTTCTCTTTTTCATTTTTTTTATTTTCTAGCTTTTCTCTGGAATTTTTTAACTTCAGCAATTATGTTTAATTCAGTGGTGAGGGAGAACCAAATCAAATGTCGGTTACTGTCACCTAGCTCTGGTCTTCTGTGCCTGTGTACAGCATGTTCTTACGGTTCACAGATACCGTACTGCAATACACTGTAATCCTAATCTCACTGGCTATGCCGTTTGGATTTTCTTAACTTTGCTTCTCTTGGGATCTGTTTTTTCTACCTGACCATTTAGTCCTCCAGTGTCCTCGTGAATCTGGTGGCCCTGGGCTTTCTGTTCATGCTTACAAATGAAGAGAAAGGTCTGGAGACACAGGAGCAACCTGCCTCTGCACTCGGCGTGCCTTTCTGTGGTTGTGCACCCTGAGGGCAGTCTGACTCAGTCCTGTGGTTGTCAGGCAGGGAATCCCAACCCTCAAAATGTCCAAAAAAGAATTCTTTTTTCCATCAGTGTCCAGCCCCATTTAAAACTTGAGCAGCTGGGTGTGTTGGCGCACTCTTGTAATCCCAGTACTTGGGAGGCTGAGACAGGATGATCACAGATTTGCAGCCAGCCTCAACAATTTAGAGAGGCCCTCTGTAACTTAGTGAAACCCCATTTCAAAATAAAATAAAATAGGGCTGGGGGTGTAGCTCAGAGGTAGAATGCCCCTGGGTTCAATCCCCAGTACCACAAAATAAATAGATAGATAGAAGATAGATGATAGATAAATAGATAGATAGATGATAGATATAGATAGATGATAGACAGATGACAGATGATAGATAGGTAGGTAGATAGATAGATAGAAAATGATAGATAGATAGATAGATGATAGATAGATAGATAGATAGATAGATAATAGATGATAGATGATAGATAGATAGATAGATGATAGATGATAGATAGATAGATAGATAGATGATAGAGATAGATAGATAGATAGATAGATAGATAGATAGATAGATAGATGAAAGACAGACAGAACAGGGCTGAGGGTGTAGCTCAGAGGTAGACTACCCCTGGGTTCAATCCCCAGTACCACAAAAAAGTCCCCTCCCACCACTTCACCCATTATTTTTCCTCCCTAGAAGCAATGATGCTAGTTTGAGTGTTTCCTTCCAATACTATCCTATGCATATATAAAGGAATAAATACAGACAGTATTTGAATATACACGTGTGTATTTGCAGACATTGCAAAGAATATCCAGTGTGTTGTGTTATTCTAAGCCTGCGTTTTTGTAACTCAACTTCTCTCACAAGGGAGTGATAAATTAGGGCAATGACAGCAATACTACAATGTTTTCTCCCACCAGGGAACCACAAACCAACACAAAGCGCGCTCTTCTGTTCTACCAGTAGGTGGCGCGCTTGGACTAGACGTGATGCGCGCTCCCTCTCTTCCCTCTGGGATCCGTTCTGGCCTGAGAAGGGCTTCTCCATGGTTCTCCCTGATCTTTATGTATTTTGCACTTGACTCCAAACTCAGTAGCTGACTTTGCTTTTCTTACAGCAAAGCACTTTCCTTTGAGCTAACTTCGTTTTACTTTTAAAAGAGACTTTTACTGTTTTTTTCTGTTTATAAGGAATCAACGTGTGTGTGTGTGTGTGTGTGTGTGTGTGTGTGTGTGTGTGTTAATACTATTATTAAGATTTTTATTAAAAAGTAGTTTCCCATGGGAGGCCTTCTTCAATTTTTAAATTTTCTTGATTTGTCACTTTTTTGATTGGGGAATATTCAAAACATACAAGTATGTATACAAAAAGCCTGGCCTCCCCAGATTTCCTTAGAAATCTCAGTAGAAGCCAGCAGGACTCTATAGCTCTTGCATCCTGCAGGCCTGCAGAACTAGCACCACACGGACGCCACCAAAATCTAGCACTGGCTCTCTTTGGAGCAGTGGCCCAAGTTATGCCTGTGCCCACGTGAATCATGGCTGGAGGGACCACCTGGTGCCATGGCAGAAATCAGGGAGCAGAAACCAAGGCTTCCCTGAGCAGCAAGCCAGTGGAGAGCACCCCAGGCCTGTTTGCTGAAAGCCTTCTGCCTCCCAAGCCCTCTGGTCCTTTGATGGGAGAAGTAGCCCCACAAAATTCTGAGATGCCTTCTGAGCCTCTTTCCCATGGACCTGATGATTACTACCTGGCTCCCTCCTGTCTGCTAATCTCTTTAGCAGGTGGGTCACTGGGCCACATCTTACATGCTGTTTCATCTCTCTCCCTGACAAGGCTGCAGATTTTTCAAGCTTTTCCTCTTTCCTTCCCCCTCCCTTTTTGGGGAGGGGGGTACTGGGAATTGAACCCAGGGGCATTCTACCTCTGAGCTACTCCCCCAGCCCAATTTGTTTTATTCTTTATTTTGAAACAGAGTCTCACTAAGTAGCTGAGGCTGGCCGCGAACCCAGATCCTCCAGTCTCAGCCTCCCAAGTACTGGGATTACAAGCGTGCGCCACCACATCCAACTTTCCTTCCCTTTTAATTTAAATTCTGCCTACATGCCATGCCATTTCTCCTGAATCCTACTGTATGCAGCTAAAACTACCCAAACAGCTCCTTTCATATTTTAGGTAGAAATTTCTTTCACCAGATACCCTAGGTCATCGCTTTCCATTTGGACCATAAAGCCCTGGGGCCTGGACACAGTGAATCCAAGTTCTTTGCAACGGTAGGACAAGTTTGGCCCTTACTTCAATTTCCAAAAGGATAGTCTTGAATTCCATCTCAGACTCCATAAGCACAGCCTTTACTATTCACATTTCTATCAGCATTCTGGTTACAACCACTTATTTAATCTCTAAAATGTCTAGCTCCTTCCTAAGTCTCCTTATCTTCTGTATCCTTACCAGAACCTCCTGTAATCTTCCATTTACAGCATCATAGGTTCTTTCTAGCCAACTCCTCCAAAGTCTTGCAACCTCTGTCTATTACCCAATTCTTATGTTGCTTCCACATTTTGAAGTCTCCTTGTAGCAATAACCCCACTCCTGATACCAATTTTCTATTTTAGTCCATTCTGTGTTACTATCAAAAGAATACCTGAAGCTAGGTATAAAGAAGAGGGGTCTATTTGTCTCACAACTCTGGAGATTCAAGAATATGGCAGCAGCATCTGTGCAGCTCTGGTAAGGGCCTCATGGTAGATGGCATCCACCAATGGCAGGAGCATATGTCAAAGAAATCACATGGTGAGACAGGAAGCGGGAGAGATTCAAGGGAGGTGCGCAGGCCTATGAGAGTGAGGATGACAACGGAAGGAAAAGTATTAATCTGTATAAGGGTGGAGGCCCCAAGACCTAATTACCTTTCAGTAGGCCTCACATCTTCAAGTTTCCACCGTCTCAACACTGCCACACTGGGTAAGCACCTGGGAACAAGCTTCCAGTGAATGAATCTTTGGGGAACAAACCACATCCAAACTGTAGCAGACATGGCATCAAAGCACAGGAAACACAAGGGGAAAACACAGGTAAATTAGGCTTCATCAGAATTTAAAGGGTTTGTGCATCAAAGGACAATGTTAGGTCAGGTGTGGTATAATCCCAGTACTTGAGAGGCTGATACTGGAAGATTGCAGGCTCTCAACCAGCTTCAGCAACAGGCGGCCCTCCACAACTTAGACCCTGTTTCAGATGAAAAATTTAAATAGGGCTGGGAGTGTAGCTCAGAGGTAGAATGCCCCTGGTTCAATCCCCAGTACCACACACACATACACACACACACACACACACACACACACACACACACACACACACACAGGACAATGTTAACAGAGTGAAGAGTCAACCCACAGAATCAGAGAAAATATTTGCAAATCATATATTTCATAAGAACTGATATCCAGAATATATAAAGAACTCCTACAACTCAACAAAAAGTCAATTAAAAATTATGAAGAACTTGGATAAACATTCCTCGAAAAAAGTTTTATGAGCTGCCAATAAGCACATGAAAAGATGATCAACATCTTTAATCATCAGAAAAATGCAGATCAAAACTACAATGAGATCCTGCTTTTTACGCATTACCTTGATTATTAACAACAACAACAACAACACACACACACACACACACACCAAAAATAAACAGAAAATAACAAGTAATGGCAAGAATGTGGAGAAATTGGAACCCTTTGCATTGCCAGGGAGAATGTAAAATGGTGTGGCTACCATGGAAAACAGTACAGTGGGTCCTCAAAAACTTCAGCATAAAATTTCTGTATGTTTCAGCAATTCACTTCTGATTATACACCTAAAAGAAAGGACTCAAACAGATATTTATATTCTGTTTTCATAACAGCATTATTCACAATAGCCCAAAGGTAGAAACGATCCAAGTGTCCATCAACAGGAGAATGGATAAGCAAAATGTGGTATGCACATACAGTGGAATATTATTCAGACCCCAAAATGAAATCTGATCTGTGCCACTATGTGGGCAAACCTTGAAGACATCATGCTAAGTGAAATAAGCCAATCATAAAAGGATAGGTATCTTCTGGTTCCATTTATATGAGCTACCTAGAGTAGTAAAATTTGTTTAAACAGAAAGTAGAATAAGCCGGGCGTGGTGGCGCACGCTTGTAATCCCAGTACTTTGGGAGGCGGAGACTGGAGGATCCAGGTTCGCGGCCAGCCTCAGCCCTCTCTCTCTCTCTCTCTCTCCCTGTCTCTCTCTCTCTCTCTCTCTCTCTCTCTCCCTGTCTCTCTCTCTCTC
>PVJS01014090.1:0-31917 GCA_004027185.1 Glis glis
TGAGGCCCTCCGCAACTTCGTGAGACCCGGTTTCAAAATAAAGTATAAAAAAACATAGGAATCCGGGCGTGGTGGCGCACGCTTGTAATCCCAGTTCTTTGGGAGGCGGAGACCGGAGGATCCCGGTTTGCGGCTAGCCTCAGCTCTCTTCCTCTCTTTCTCCTTCTCTCTCTCTCTCTCTCTCTCTCTCTACCTAGTGAGGCCCTCCGCAACTTCGTGGGACCCGGTTTCAAAAATAAAGTATAAAAATAGGGCAGGGGGTGTAGCGCGGAGGTAGAACGCCCCTGCATTCAATCCCCGGTACTGCAAAAAAATAATAATAATAGTAATAAAATAGGACTGGTGGTATAACTTGGAGGTAGACTGCCTCTGGGTTCAATCTTCAGTACAAATGAATGAATGAATGAATGAATGAATGGAGTGATGTGACCAGAAGCCAAGAAGTGGAGGCTCCCCCACGAGAAGCGGGAAGAAGCAATAAGTGGATTTCCATCTAGTGCCTCTGGAGGAAGACCGTCTGCCATGTAAATGCCTTGATTTTGTTCCAGTGATACTGATTTTGAGTTTCTGGCCTTCAGAATCCTAAGAAAATAAATTTCTGTTGCTCTAAGACACCAAATTTGTAATTTGTTATAGCAGGTGCAGGAAACTAATACAGTGGGAAAAAAAGAAAGATGATACAAGAAGATGGGGAAAATGTGATGGCAGTGGAGGGGAGTAAACAATGCTCTAGCCTTTGTAAAATTAATATCTTTTGCCTCTTTATGAAACTAGAGTCCTGAGCATGGGATCTATGGGGTTCTGAGTATATCCAGGCTTGGTATTGAAACTGCAGTGAATTAGGTTCAGGCACGGAGCACATCGCTCCATAAACACAAGAAAGTCTGGCAGCACAGTTTGTAAGCCAAGAGAAAGGGGTTCCATTAGAGTAAACTATCTCAAGTGTGGCATAATGACCATGGCCAAGGACACGGTGGCATGGGGAGGGGAGCAGGTTCTTCCAGTGTCCTCTATAACTACTAAAATTATGCTAAATTTTATGCTTTGCTAATGAAACAATACAATTGTGTGCCAGTAATGCTTGCAGTATCTGTTCATGGTATATGGCTACCACCTGCTTTATTGCAATAGGCAAACAGACTCAACAACGTTGAATATTCATTAAATGTTTCTACCGGGTCCTTTGGGTCAACAACGGGAAGTGGCAGAGGATGCGCAAACCAGGATGATTAGAAAAATCTGAACATATCTAAATAAAAGCACCATAAATGGAACAACCTTCTCCCCCCCAAATAAAACTTGATTCCCCAAACAGAACAAAATTTGAAATGGGACGTTTTCTATTCCATTTGAGAGAGAGAGAAAGAAAAAAAAGAGGATGTATTGTCCCTTAAGTAAGAAGAGACTGAGTTTTAAAATATGAAGAAATGAAACAGATAAAAACAAAGTAAACAGTCTGCAGAATAAGCTGCAAAACTGATGCTCAGGTTTATATCTGAGAGATATCCCCAGAATATAGAAGACAACTTTTTTTATGTTTAACCTTATTTATTTTATTTTTATTTTTTATGTTCATTTATTGGTGCATTGTAATTATACATTTTGATATATGTCAAGGTATGAACATCATACATGCACACATTGCACATAATTGAAAATAATGTGCAGAAAGATAAATGGACATATTGTAAGAATTCAATACTTTTTGTATTTTGTAAAGAAAGATGATGGGTATGGAGGCTAGAATTAAAAAAAAAACAATATGCTAATAAAAATGTCTTCACTTCCCCAAGAAGTAATCACCACTTCTCAAAAAAAAAAATGAGTTCAAAATTCTATCTTCAAAACTAGTCCACAAGAGAAAAATCCAGAACTTATAAAAGATCCAAAGATTAGAAATCAATAAGACAAAATAAGTTCAAATAAACAAGACAAATCCCTTGTTGAAGATTTTAAATTTAAAAGATAAAGAGATAATCCTCTGAGCTTTGAACAGAACAACCATTTACTCTCAGAGGAGTTAAAATCAAGTTAGCTTTAGATTTTCTGTCTGCCACCATCCATATGTAAACATCTAGTTTTAGAGTACTTATAAAGGCCTACATAGGCACCTCTCATGTCTGGAGGGTCTCAGGTTATAGCTGTTCAATGCGGCTTTTTGAAAATACTACTACTACTGCTGCTGCTACTACTACTTCTAGTACTACTACTACTACTATTAATAATAATAATAATAGACAAAATATTTTGCACAGTGCAGAGAGTATAATTTTAAAGACTATAAATGATTGATATTTGAGGAGATAGAAGTACTTACTACCTGATTTGATCATTATGCATTGTATATATGTACCAAATTATTATACTTCACCCCATAAAGATGTATAAATATTATATCTTGATTAAAAAGAATAGAAGATAGTCACTGAAATATAGTTTTATAGTTATATGGATAATTAATGACACTGATCAATAATAAAATATGGATTGTTGCAGAGGTAGCATGAGTATTCCCAAATCCTCCAGTCTACTTTCCTTCAGTATGCAAAATATGGTAGACAAAAGACCATCCTAAGAATCCAAAGAATGTCCAGGGCCTTCCTGCTGTAGTTTTCTTGGGAACGAATGCTGTCCGTGGTCCACTGCAGCCCTAAATTTGAATATAGCCCACCTCACCCATTTCCCAAGCAACCACTATCATGATACTAGAATGCAAGCCACATGAGGTTAGGGACTTGGTCTGTTCCAATTAACATGGTATCCCTGGGACTTAGATGTTCAGTGAATGAATAGATAAATTCCATTGTCAGTAACAAGCTTTTTCTGAAGGGTTGATAATGGAGACGGTGGTTAATTGCATCGAGCAAGAAATGACTCAACATTGAGTTGCACGCATTGCTGTTCTGAAAATTCCATCTACCATTGCACATTCTTGTCCTCAAAAGAGTCTTCTGTCCTCCCTCCCTGCTGCCAGACTCCTCCTCACCTTCAAACCTCCTCATCTCTTTCTTTCTTGGAGCTCAAAGGTCCATAAGGCTTTATTCTCCAGGACCTTATGGGAAAAAGTTGGAATCCATTTATTATAAGGCATACCCTTATTTCTACTTGAACCAGCTATGTTAGCCCAGGCCTATCTCTCATAACCCAAAGATCTTTCATATTTTCTTTTGTCCAAAACAAAAGAAGTGTACCCCTGCCCCCCAAAAAAAAACCTGTCCATATTTTTAAGTTAGGGACTAACATTTAAAAAATAATGATATTACCCTATACATATGGCTTTTTTCTAGTCCTCTATGAGTAGTAATTCAAGATGCTGAAAAGAGAGATTAATAAGGTAAAATGAATAACCCAAATAGAGGAGGCTGGGGTAATGAAAATTAAAGAAGAAAAAGGAAAACTGAAAACTGAAAAAATTTCCTCGCTTAATGGGAAATAAAAATATTGATTTTGAGAACATGGTGGTTGAATAGGAAGGCAGACCTCATTCCCCAATGGAGATGCCACATAATAATAATAGACCATCCAAAGAGCTTTGATGAGAACAGTTAAGCCTTGATGAAATCAATTAAGGTGTTGCAGTACCCCAGGAAAAATGCAAAGCATCAACTGCATTGAAATAGATAGAAAAAATATTTAATTTTACCCATGATAGTCCATCTCTCAAGCTGACATGGTTCAGCATAATTGGGAGAAAACTCCCAATTCATAGCTTCTCTCTTGGAAGAGAAAGAAAAAAAAATGTGCATTCGAATTTCCAGCTTTGGGAGTGGCTGTCTGAAGAACAGGTTTCTGTCCTGTCTGACTCAGAGTGCTGATAGGAACTGCTGTGCTCTGAATGCCTGGGCCCTCTGAGAATAAAGAAGAGCTCCAAGGTGGACTGTTGCCATCACCAGAGAACTTGCAGTTCTTCACATATACACTTGAGGGAGTAAGAGATTACTCTCCCTTACTGAACTGCCAAGCCACTCTAATTGTGTTATTGAATGCACAAGTCCAGAGAAGATACCTCTCCAGAAAAGGTTTGAGAGGCCCCAAGAATCTCTAATCAGCCTTATCATTGAAGGTCTTCCCCTGTATGAAGACAGACTGTAAAGTTCTTCTACATACATAAATTACAGCAATAACAGAAAAATAGAGAAAAGGGAAACATGGACCAATCAAAGGAACAAAATAAATCCTCAGAAACTAATCCCCCCAAAATGGAGTTTCATCTAGTAGTTAACACTACTGTACTCTATGCTTGAAAATTGTTGTTTGTAAATTCTATGGTATAAATTTATACCCAAATAAAAGTGATCTAATTTGTTTAGTAGAATCATATAAATACAAATTGCGAGCATAGGAACTATTGTCAGGCAATTATTGATACAATTGTAAACAGTTTATTTTTCATGTGTTAGTCATTTTAAAGCAAATCATCTTTTGTATAGTAGGTTATTAATAAATATCTGTTGAATAAATAAATAAAATGGCTTATTCATCAGGAGATAAAATAGAAAACTAGTATTAAGATAGTTTAAAATATGATTACACATTTCATAGCAAGAGAAACAAATCATTGCCAGAAAGTGTAAACAACTTAAATTCTCATTTTAAAAGAATTAAGTCTCAGATTGAATTTTTTTCATTCATTTATTTTCTGTGCTTAAGAGAAATACTAAAACAAGATGGGATGGGAAAACTAAAATTATGTTTGGTTAATTACACCAGTGTGAATGAAAAGAAATCAGTGTTAACAATATTAAAGTCAAATCAGAAATTTAAAGCAGACTATATTATGCAAGATAATGCATAATAAAATACATTAAATGTCACTAGAAATAAAAAGGTGCAAGAATTACAGCTCATGTTCTTAGCTTGTTAGCATCAGCTTGTGGCTAATTAAATGGGAGGAGGTAGATAAAAGTTAATCAGTGGCACAAAGAAAAAGAGAAAACAAATATTATTATAATTTAGGTGCTCTTCAAATAAGACTTTTTGTTGATTTGTTAGTATCACACAGCAGTATTTTTTCTATGACAAAATTTAATAAATATCAAATAACAGAGGAAAAAGCATCATGTATCCATTTATTTATTGATAGGGATAAAAGTCAAAAACATAATACATGGAAAGCCAATTGCAGGAGAATTTTAACAGTATACCATTATAACATGAAGAAAAAAAAGTAAAAGAAATACACACACACACACACATTAAGGAAAATTATGGCACGAGAAACACCCTATTCAGGATGGCCTTACCTCTAATGGTGGAAGAACACAATAGAAATGAGAATAGAATGCCGGGTGTGGTGGTACACACTTATAATCCCAGTACTTGGGAGGCTGAGACAGGAGGATCGCAGGTTCACAACCAGCCTCAACTACTTAGTGAGACCCTCTGCAACTTAGTGAGACGCTGTTTCAAAATAAAGAATAAAAAATAGGGCTGGGGGTGTAGCTTGGAGGTAGAATGCCCCTGGGCTCAATCCCCAGTTCCACACACACACACACACAAATACAATAGGTAGATCTTCCACTGTTTTTTTGGCATGGCAGCCAATTTCCTTTATAGGACATAGAACCATATAACCCACTTCATCTAATCCCTGCCGCCTTTTCCCTTACACTCTATGCTCAGCTCTACTGAATCTCAGTTATTTGCCCTCCTCATGGTCTCTCTTGTTTTTGAGACTTTGGATTTGCTTTGTGTCCTTAGCTGATGAAAGCCTCATTTTTATAGGTCGGAGCTTAGCTGTTACTTCCCCTGGGAAGCTCTTCTCACTGCCCCCCCCCGCCCCAAACTGGTGTAGCTCACCTCCCTATCCATTTTGTCCACAGCTTCCTGTTTTTTTCATCTCACATTATTGTAACCACTTCGATAATTGTCTATTCTTCCTATTATACTGGAAAACATTGAAAGACTTTAATCTCTCGTATCCTTGTTGAGCTCTATCCTTGAGAATACCAAGCTCTATCCTTGAGAATACCAAGGAGGTACAGAATAAATACCTGTGGAATGAATGAACACAGAGCAAATGTAGCAACAAAGGTGTGGGTGGGTGCACATGGAAAGCTCCATGCTTTGCCATCGGGGCCGCCATCCTATTCCCAAGGATGACTGTGACTGCCACATTCCTGCCTGCTCTTCCTGCTGGAATACCCCCTTTCCCCGCCATTATCGTTGCACCTCCAGTGCTTCTTATGTTCCATGGCACTTGCTGCAGTACTATGAGTGGAGCAATATTCTGCTGAGTTTAACAACAGCCCAAACCCACCAACCCACATCCCTGCTAAAGGCCGAAGCTAGGTATAAAATACAAGCCTTATGAAACAAGGTGGATTGGAACAATATCATTTTACCCATGTGGTGGCCATGCAAAAGGAGCTTAGAAGATTAATTGATTTTCCAAGGGAAAGCTTGGTCTTTAACACAGTGTTCTTACTCCCATGCACATTCTTTCTCTCTGAGTCTGGGAGAGAGAAAACATTACTATCTGTAATTTCCTGTCTCTATCTCTGTTTCTATCTATATCTATCTCCAGATCCCATTAAATGCAAGCTTTCTAGTTCAAAGAGAAGAGTCACTCACTCAGCAGCATTAGGCGTTCCCAGACAGCATATCAGAAGGATGATATGTTCTCTTATATCAAGTTCAACCTATGCTGCTTAATACTTGATAGGTCATCTGGTTAGTTTAGTGAATGTGATTTTTTTTTTGTACTGGAGGTTGAACTCAGAGGCATTCTACCTCCAAGCTACACTCCAGCCCTATTTTATTTTTCATTTTGGAACTGGGTCTCACTAAGTTGATAAGGGACCTCACTAAGTTGCTGAGAGTGGCCTTGAACCTCTGATCCTCTGTCTCAGCCTCGCAAGTACTGGGATTACAGGTGTATGCCACCACACCTGGCGCATGACCTTTGTTGACCTATAGAAAGCTGATGTGATATACTTGGGACAGCTCTGGACCAGAAGAATCTAGTTTAGTCCCCTAGACACCCTTTTACCAGCTGGGTTACCTTAGACAAGTCAATCCATCCCTCCAGAACACACGTTCAATGATCTGTGAATAACCTAGTGCAGTGTTCACCACAGATTGACTCATTAGTAGCAGGTGCCCTGGGCCCCACACTCAAAGATTCTGATTCAGAATTTGCTTTTTTCTAAAAAAACAAAACGTTTCCCAGGTGATTATGATGTACAGGAAGATTTAAGCATGATCCACCTAGATGATCTCTAAAGCCAATTGACTATTTCGACGCAGTGTTTAGTTATGTGCGTATCCGCAACTGATTAATCAATTCTCCTTTTGATGGATGTAGCTTGTTTCCAACTCTTTGCGATTATGAGCAATGCTGATATCATCATTCCTTCTGGTTGCAAATATATCAGTTTCAGGGATTCTGGAAGGGAAATTCCCAAAAGAAAAAAAAAATCACTGGGTCACAGGGTATATGCATCCTCACATTTTCTGTGACAAAACTGTTGTCCAAAGTGGTTGCAAACAATTTGTGTTCTCACTAGCTATATAGAGCAGTTCTTCTTGTTCTACATCTATGCTTGATGTTGCCAGACTTTTTCATTCTATGTATTTTGTGTAAATATTTTACATAAAATTCTTCAAGACTGAACTATCCTTCATAGTCTGACTGCCTGTCCTTTTTGCTGGTGCATTATATATGTGCTTAGTTGACCTAGTATGTAAGCATGTAGAAAAAGTTTCTGTCTCAATATTCTCCGTACATAGATAATTTCAACTAAATTCAAGAAGGAGGAATCCTCTTCTGATGTCTCTTGCTCAGATTTCAGTGTATTTGCAGCTGTCAATCCACAGTAGCCCATGCTGATGTTTATTATAGCTTGCTAGGAAATTAATGGGAATTGATATAATTGTGTTTATAATGGGTAGATCAATTTAACTGCACTGATAAATGCAATAGTGATTTAGAAAATGACTTTATGCTACTAGATCAATGACAAAGAGACATCCTCTAAATAGATGGGTAGAATGTGCATATTGAAAGTTAACAGAACATATGGAGAGAATTTATTCTTTTTGTATACTTGAGCATATGTCTGCTCAGTTCTTTAAAGAACTCCTTCAATGATAAACCCCTTGGAAAAATTGCTTCCTTGGCCTTTGGAGACCTTGAGGAGATGTCTTAGGAGAAAATTTGTGGAAAATAGAGAACAGATTGGCAGTTACACTGGACCACATGGAGTCAGACCTAGAGTGCTTTTAGAATGAGAAGCTACCCTGCAACTAATAGACTAGAACTCATACAAATATTAAAATATGAGTTCCACGAAGGTATAATATCCTTTCGTGTCTCCATCAATTATGGAATATTGAAGAAGTTATTATGGAGATGCATGATATATGAAAATATATTGCTAGATTCCCAATCCAAAAGGGCTCTGATTCTTAGTGTGAGATGTCAATCTACTTCCAAGTTCAGGAGTAGAGTTAGTTGGTGGTCTGTCTGCCTCCCTGGGAATAGTGAGATGATGCCTGGGAGAGAGACAAATTCAGAGAAGGTTCAGACTGTTCAGAAGCAGATGTTCTGTGTTTCTTGCCTCTTCCAGCACACCATCCTGTAAGAATCACTTGTAAGATGAGGGCAAGACTGTCCAAGTCTTTAGTGTTTGGTAGACATGGTAGAGGGAGGTTCAGAGAATTTGAAATAGAAAAGGAACTGAGAAATGTAAAGAATTTGAGTTTGACCTAGTGTCATTGTGACAGAGACTCAGATGTTTGTAGCCAGACTGAATTGCAGAAATCACTTGTAGCCAGACTGAATTGCAGAAATCACTCGACTGGACTAAGCTTTAAGCAGAAAAGGAATGGGAAAAAAAGTGGGGTATTTGTTCTGGAAGTTCGAGTTACAGACCTGATTGTGCACCTGTGAGATTAAAATCAGTGCTGTGTTGAGCTCTGTCTCAGATGAGATTCTTTGTGCAAGCTGATGATTATTATAATTTTCTTATTACAAAATAATACATATTTTTTGCAGAAAATACACTTTGTCATTACTCGTGGTTTTGCTGTACTTTTGGTTGTTGGTTTTTGCTTATTCAGGGACTTTTCTGGAGAAGATGGGAGTCTCGGTCACCAAGAATATAATCACTTTCACTGTTCTATGGAGTCTGAGTATACAAATAAGGCCCCCTTCACTTTTGGTGGCAAAGAGAGTCATAGGTATTTTTTGAGAAGATCCACAAAAATATCCATGTGGAAAAGCAGAGGAGGAGCAGGCGGTTACACAGAACCATATGAAGACAGAGTGAACGTTCCTTTAGAATTTCCTTTAAAACTGTTCCATGGAACCCTTTCCAATTCCCCATGGGGAGATGATGTGGCGGTGTTTCTTGACAGAATCCACATCATTTGAGCTTGATGAACTAATGAGGACAGAGACTGCTTAGAAATATTTGAACTAATTCCTTCTAATCAATTAAGTCACATACAGGGTAATGTCATTTGAGAAATGACAGTCCAGAAGTCCAACAAGTCATAAAAAAATCATTGATAATATATTAGAGTCCAAGGTGTGAATTTGCCTGGCAGGCATTTGTGTGCACTATTTAATGGTCTTTCGAGCTCTTGTGACAGCCAAAGCAAACGCATTCACTTAAAGTACCTTATTTTACCCTCACAATAACCCTCCTGAGTTGGGAGCACTATTAATTTCATTTTATAGATGGATAAATAGACTTTGTAATGGTTTATGTTTAGAATATCCCCTATCCCTAACAGAAACAAGGTAGTGGGGCTTGGTTGCTAAGGAGGGGTCCCTGGGGGTGTGGCCTTGGGGTTTATATAAGGTCTTCCCCTCCCTCTGCTCTCTCTCTGCTTCTAGCCTCCATGATGTGAGAGCAGAGCTTTTCACGCTCTCTCTCTTCACTTCCCGCCACCACGCCCTGAGATTCAGACCCCGGCCTCACATGCACTGAACCCATAATCCCCAAAAAACCGTGAACAAATAAATCTTCCTTCCTCTAAATTGCGTGGCCATTCACTTTGGATTATAGGAGTGAGAATGTTGACTAAGACAATCTTCAAGATGTGTAATATCTCTCTCAAAGTCTCTGAACAGGTGAAGAGCAGATCCAGCCCTCAAATCCAGGTTCACAACCTTACTTCTAACTTTCTTCAATATTTGGTTGTGCTTGTTTGCATAACCATGTGCAGTCTGGAATCTGATTTTGCTTTCACAGCATGACTTTGCTGTCATACCTTATTTTAATCTGGAAATAAAGTTATACTCCCCAGATGTCCAGATTGTAATAAATGCAGATTTTCTAATAAATTCAGACTGGAGAGGGGAGATTTCTCTTGCAAAGTCTAGTGTTAAGAATAGAAGCAGTAGATAGAGTTCCTTATTTCCCAGGTATCTAGTTAGTGATGATGAGTAGCCAGGAGGCATTTTGACAGATGTGTTTGCTTAAGGCATCCCTAAAGCCTTAGGGCCACAGGCTTGGGGCAGAGGGTAGGCAGGGAATATTCACATCAACAGATTTCAGTCCATTCCAGGGAGTGAAGAATGGTACTTGTGTATTTGTGGCCAGGTTTGTGATCTTGGGTTGAATGTAATTTTTTTAGGAACTTGCATTCACAGGGAAAGGAGTGTCCATGTGCAAAGATCTGATCTTGGTGTTCCAGGCAAATGAGAATTTGCCAGTGGATCTGGAGTTGGGTGGGTATCACTAAAGGAGAACACTTTATGCTGGACTGCAGTGGTGGTTTGCATTACCTACCAATTCTCCCAGCCCATTACTGCCACCATTAGAGTGAGACCAGATTGGGAAGAATAGGGTCTTCCCCAGGCTGGGTGTTTTCCGTAGGCACATGCTCAGAACAGTAGTCAGAGACTCAAAGAAAGCCTGTGTGGATTTCTGGATCCCTCTTTGTCTTTTCTTTTTCACTGTAGTACCCTTGCATGGAAATTCCAGCCTCCTGCCCTCCAGCCCAAGTACATGCTCTGTCCCTGGGTTCAGTCTTGGGTCCTCCTGGGGCTCAGATCATTTGTGTCCCTTGTTGCAGGGATCACTGTCCTGTGCTGTCTAGTGTTTGCTTTCTGAAAACTCTCAGTTCCTACATGTAATTGATTTTCTAGATATTGAAGTAGGGGCAGAACCCTGGTCTCTGTTACTCCTTCATAGCTGTAAATGGAAGTCTATTTCTCCTTATTTTTAATTTTCATTTTTTAGAAACTGGAGGTTGAACCCAGAGGTAATCTATCTCTGAGCTACAACTGCAGTCCTATTTTATTTTTTATTTTGAAACAGGGTCTTGCTAAGTTGCTGTGGCTGACCTCAAACCTTTGATTCTCCTGTCTCAGACTCCCAAGTACTGGGATTACAAGCATGAGCCACCATGCCCAGCTTCTCCTTGCTTTTAATACTTGATTTAGGGTTGCCTGTTCCACAAAGATTCCCCTTACTATTCCAGTTCCTATTGTCTATCTGTTTCCTGACAGATGGGCTGATGCCCATGAGACCCTCAGCCCTGAGCCAGGGAACCAATTAAAATAATAATTCTTTCAAATTCTATATGAGGCAACTCCAGATTTACAACCAATCTACAAGGTAAGTGTCGTAGTCATTTTTCTGTTGTATCTGAAAACCATATACTGGGTGATTTATAAAGAATAGAAGCTGGGTGTGGTGGCATAGGCCTGTAATCCCAGTATTTGGGAACCTGAGTCAGGAGGGTCACAGGTTCAAGACCAGTGTCAGAAACTTAGCGAGACCCTCAGCAACTTAGTGAGACCATTTCAAAATAAGAAAGGGCTGGGGGTGTAGAGCAGAGGCAGAACACCTCTGGGTTCAGCCTCTAGTACCAAAAAGAAAAAATAATGGACCATTTTTTAGCTCATAGTTCTCGAGGCCAGGAAGTCCAAGAGAGCATGACCCTAGCACCTAGTGAGGGTCTTTTTGTTGTATTGTAACGTAGTGGAAGGCATCATGTGATGAGATAGAGCAAACTTGCTAGCTTGGTTCTCTCTCCCTCTTCTTATAAAGCCACTAATGCCACCATGGGGGCCCCGCCCTCATGACTTTTTCATAGTCCTTTTTTCCCAAAGGCTCTGACTCTTACATATTTAACTAAGAGAGGTGGAGAGGAGAGGATATAATCCGCATATGAATTTGGGTATTAAGTTTCTAACATATGAACTTTTGGGGGAGACATTCAAACTATGATTGTTCGATTGTTTTTATTGCCACAGACTAATGAAGCCCAAAGATAACATAAATGGTGGCAAAAACAGGACTTAGGCCCATAATCTCGGACTCTTCACACTGCTTATCAAAATAAGTTCCGTGCAGAAGAGAGGGTTAGTGGTAGAAATCAGAACATCAAAAACTAGAATAAAACACACATGGCTGTTTAGCTTATGTGTATATGTAAACAAAAGCAATGAGCGAAAGACAAAACATTTTGTAGGATTATACCGCAACTGAAACAGATTCTCAAATTTAGAGATTAAATTTGTTCCTCATTTTATCCCATTAATAACAATCCGTGATGAACATCTTTTTGTCTAAAACTTTCCCTCCCTCCTCCATCTTTAATTATTTTGAGTTGGAATTTAGATATAATATTCATATGAACTTTAATATTGTTTACAGATATTTATTTTAATATTCCTTAGAAATATTGTAAAAATATGGAACCAGTTGATAAGGTTGCATATATTGCATTACATATTTAACACAATTTGGATCATTAGTTTGGGATCTTTGCTAATTTCATGTGCTAAAAGTGACCTTTTACTTTATCATACATTTTTTTTTTATTTCTGCTGTGGCTGTACACTGCTTTCAAAATTCCTTAGGAACTTCTTTGCATTTCTTGTTTTAATGATTCATTTGCCCTGTAGAAGGCAATTAAATATTAAAGACATTCATCCTTTGTCATATATATCGTAAAAATTTTAAAAACAATCGTAGGTACAAATTTTCATGCCAAACATGGAGGTTGTGTTAGAGAAGCCCTGATATTTAAGTAAGCAAATGAGAAGGCATTGAGTCTGCACCTGCATCAAGTAAACATCCCCACTGTCAGCTAACTATGTCCACTGAATCCTCCAGATTGTATCTCCTGTGTAACTGGCTTCCTCCCCACCCCAGCCCACCCTCCATGTTTGAACTGGGGCTCCCACTGTAAGTGGGATTTGAAGTATAAACAAATGGTAATTGTCTTTCATCTCATCCTCCGCCTGTCTTTCCTCCCCACCCCGACTCTTCTTATGCATTAAGTATCGTCACATTCACAGGATGGGCCTATGAACCATCTGCCATTATATGGGGAGAGCAGTTGAGGAGAAATCATGTGTAGATTAAAAGCTGTCTCCTTCTGTCACTTAAGCAAGCACATCCCGGGTTTGTACTGTAATATCAATGAGAGAGGTAAGCTAAATGTCTGGGCCGCTTAAGTTGCATGAAATTAGTATTGTGTGGTTGGACAATTCGCCTGAAGGGGCTGGGAGGAACGTCTTTGCATGGATATCTCAGTGGGATTTCTATAATGTAGGATGGAGAGGAAGAGCAGGTGCTAGCAGTTAAGGCAGAAAGCTAAAGACAGTGAAATAAAAGATTTGTTCGAAATCAATTTCACATGGTCATATCCTTGCCAGGTGGAAAAGCCATCCACTCAGTTTGTTCGGCTATTCATTCAACAAGCATGCGCGGCAGTGCAGGACAGTGACCATGTGTGGGTTTGGATGTGGATACAAAGCCAGGGGTCTAATGGGGTGCTGGGATCAGGATGAAGTTCAGACAAGAGCCAGGCCTTTGCATTCCCCATCTTAATGAAAATCCTAACCTAGGAAACTCACCAACTGTGTGACCTTAAGCTTTAACTTTCCAAGGCTTAAATCCATCATTCTGAGTATATGGATAACAAAAAGTCTCTCTAGGGAGCACCCCTAAGAATGAAATGCACACGAGAGCAATCTCAGGGCTCGTATTCAATAGGTGTTATTAAAAACAAAGGCCTGTCCAAAGTACAGTGGCAATTCAGGGGGAAAAAAGTCACTTGAGAGAGTTGTCATGAAAAGGGGGCCCTCTGAACTAGATTTTGAGGGAAATGCAGGAGCTCACCAGGTGAACAAGGCAGAGACCATTCCAGGGAGAGCCATGAATATGCACAGAGTCTGAGAAGAATGAAACTACAACCAAATCTGGGTCGATGATTTCAAGAGAGCAAGTGGTGAATGTGAAAGGTCAGCAGGGATGTTGGGCTGGTGGGGTGTCATGGCTGGCTGAGTGGCCCTCTTGGTTGAGCAAACCTAGAGATTTAACTTTGTCAATATACCACGAGGGGAATGATCTTCAGAAAGACTCACACTGACCCAACTCTTGGTAGACTGATATGTAACCAGAAAGTCTGTGTTACTTTCTATTGACATATAACTAGCTGTAAGGATGGGGTATTTACATCAGTGTGGCAGCTCCTTGTTCCTTTGTTAACAGGTGCACAGAAGATGGCTTCCCACGTAAGGTAGCTAGAGGCACACTTCTTCATAAGAAGAGGAGTCTAAGGGCTCTAGTGGCTGGGGGTGGTTAGTGCATGCCTATAATCATAGTACTTGGAAGGCTGAGACAGAAGTAACTCAGGTTCAACACTAGCCTCAGCAACCTAGCAAGACCCTATTTCTTTTTTTTTTTTTTTTTTTGCGGTACCAGAGATTGAACCCAGGGGCGTTTTACCTCCGAGCTACACCCCCGGCCCTATTTTTTATACTTTATTTTGAAACCGGGTCTCACGAAGTTGCGGAGGGCCTCACTAAGTAGCTGAGGCTGGCCGCGAACCCGGATCCTACGGTCTCCGCCTCCCAAGTACTGGGATTACAAGCGTGCGCCACCACGCCCGGCCCTATTTCTTTTGTTTGTTTTTGTGGTCCTGGGGATTGAACCCAGGAGCATTCCACCTCCAAGCTACACCCCCAGCCCTATTTTATTTTTTATTTGGAAACAGAGTCTCAGTAAGTTGCTAAGGGTCTGGCTAAGTTGCTGAGGCTGGTCTTGAACTTGTAATCCTCCTGTCTCAGCCTCCTATATATTTACAGGCATGTGCCACCACACCCAGCAAGACCCTGTTTTAGAACACAAAATAAGAAAAGGGGGATGAGGGTATACGTCAGAGGCAGAATGGCCCTGGGTTCAATCTCCAGCACCACCCACCCACACAAATGGGCTCTGGTATCTTCCCTCTCTGAATTAGAACCTCAGCAAGGCAAAGGATGCCTGTCTGAATCTTCACCACACTATCCAATAACTGCCCCTTCTAGTTGAACATATAGTCATATTTAAGATTATTGACCCTCCACTTAAATCAGAATTAGTTTTGCTTCCATCTGGGAGCCAGTTAAAGTCCCTGAGACAACCCTGTGTGTCTACGCTCTGGGCCATTAGCTATCTTGTCTATAGCTAATGTTCTTCCTAGAACAGTGCCCAGTCACAACCGGCACATGGCAAATATTTCTTAACAAATTAGTGAGTTATTGGGTTATTAATATTCTTATTTTATACCTAACCTTTCAGAAGGTGATCCAGTAGGACCCTTTTCCCCAATGCACCTCACACAACTATGGGGACCTAGAATTTAAATAGTGTGGGAGAGGCGGGGCTGGTGGGAGAATTGGTGGGGAGAAAGTTAGGGCATAAAAAGTCTTGCATTTAAGCCAGAGAATAATAACCAGAGACCTAAACGTAAGTACATCTTATTCTTCTCCACTGAAAAAGCAGCAGGTGCTACTCAACTTACAATGGAGTTACCTCCCAATAAAGTCATCGTAAGTTGAAAATGTTGTAAGTAAAACATGCATTAAGTACACCAAACCTTCTGAACATCATAGCCGAGCCTGGCCTACCTTAAACGTGCTCAGAACTCTCATATTAGCCCACAACTGGGCAGAATAATCTACCCCAAAGCCTGCTTTACGATAAAGTGCTGAATGCCTCATGTAATTTATTGAAGGCTGTACCGAGAAAGAAAAACAGAGTTGCTTGGTACCATTGTAAAGGAATTAGACATCCCAGTTAATCTTTTGGGACTCTTCTGGATGTATTCTAGCAAAATAGCTCTAATATTTAGAGAAAAAGCTCACTGGTGGGTAGCCACAGTAGACTCATCTTGCCTCCTTCTGCTACCTATAGTGACAAAAAAAAATTTCAAAGGCATATTCTGTGAAAAGCCCCATCTATGAAGAGAAAGGTGATTCCCTAGATTATGGTAATAATAAGGATGAGTTTGAGGCCTACCTGGGTGACATAGTGAGACCCTGTCTCAAAATGAAAAGTAAAAAGGGTGGAGGTATAGTTCAGTGGTAGAGCACCTCTGGGTTCAATCCCCAGTACCACAAAATAATAATAAGGACGATAATGACAATAACAATCAAAACTAACAACCAGTGATCATTCACAAAGAGCTGGACATTTTACACGTGCCACGTTGTAGAATCCTCACAACCTCTGAGAAAATAACTGCTGCTTTTTCCCATATTAGAGAGAGTGCAGGATGGAGATTCAGCAAATTGGCCAAGTCCACGCGCTTACTATGAATGGGCAAGTTGGGACTCAGGTTCAAGCTGAACCTAAGGCCATTGCACTAGTGCACTCAACTTCTAGCCTAAACTGTGAAACCAACTTTATGCTAATGAAAATAGAAGTAAGCCCACACGCTATGGTGGGAAGGGCTAGATCAGAAAAGAAAGAAAGCACTCGATTAAAGCTTCTGTAGCATATTGATAGCAGATGTGTGGGGCGGGGAGCAAGAGGCCTTTGGGGACAGATGAGTAAGAGGGAGGGTACTTCTGCAGCTGATAGAGCAAAGCCTGGGCCTTTGTGTGCCAGGGGCCCTAGCAGAGGCCCTGTCTGCAGGCCAGGAGGCCTTGGACAAATCAATTAACCTTTATGAGCTTTATGAACATATGGCCTATAAAATGAGGGTGATACCTTTAACGACTGTCTTACATGGCCATTATGAGGGTCCAATGAAAAAAAATTATAGTGCACATAAAAGTCATACCTGAAAAGCCACTCTTAGAAAGCAGAGAGGTACTATGGGCCTTAGAATGAAGCAACTAAAAGGCCAGGGTGGGTCCCCTAAAGACATCTTGAGCCAGGCTTGGAAAATTCCCACAAAATCTGCAGACAGGGGAGAAAAAGACACGTGCTGCAGAAAGAAGGACCAGCCAGGAACCAGGGCAGGGAGGCAAGAGGCAGCTCGGTGTGTCTAGCAAACAGCGATGGACTTGTTTGAGTGAGAGTGTGAGATGTGGCTGGAGGATGAGAAGGAGAAGAGGTTAGACAGAGATGAGGTCTGGTGATGCTCCTGATATCTGTTGCAATAATGCAAAATTGGTTTACATATATTAAAATAAAAAAATATATTGCCAAAGCCCAAATGAGAAAATGTTTTGTGCAAACACCTGCAAACTGCAGAGCACCCCCAAACATTACTCATGACTGTTGCTGCGGGCGTTGACTAGCAAGCTAGGGGCTGCTGTCCTTAAAGATGGTCATTGAGCTGGGCATGGTGGTGCACGTCTGTAATCCCAGGACTTGGGAGACTGAGACAGGAGGATTGCAGGTTCGTGGCCAGCCTCAGCAACTCAGTGAGACTCTCAGCAACTTAGCGAGACTATATTTCAAAGCAAAAAATAAAAAGGGCTGGGGTGTAGCTCAGAGGTAGAATGTCCCTGGGTTCAATCCTCAGTACAACAAACACACAAGAAAGAGAGAGAGAGAGAGAGAGAGAGAGAGAGAGGAAGGAAGGAAGGAAGGAAGGAAGGAAGAAAGGAAGAAAGAGAAAATTGCAGGTAGTTTCAAACTGTTGCAGGAAATGCCTAGGGGAAAAAAATGTAACCAGTGGGAGGGGGACGCCATCTCAATCCAAATTGAGGGTGATTTATTACCATGAGTAATCGATAGTAGTAGGTCCACATCAATTTTATATCTAATTTAAAATTTTGAGGTCTCAATGTGCTCATTAAAGAATATAATGGATTTACATATTTTAATTATGTTTTATGGATTGTGAACATAATGTAATTAAGAGACTTTTCAGGAGGCGTGATTAATGAACAGGGTGGCCCGGCATATGGCAGGAGACACCACACCGAGTGGACTCGGGTGAGAGCAGCCCAGCCCCACGGCTGACAGCTCAGGCCAGAGTGTTAAGACACCGTTCACGGTGATCAGAGCCTAAGGACCTGCGTGGGGAAAATGAGACCTAGAGAGAGAGCAAGCCTGGCCAGCAAGAGGCCAGCACTGTATGGGGAGCCTGCGAGTGCCCGTGTGGGGCTGATAGCCCTTCCCTTCTGCCCCTCCCGGGTCTCTCATATCTGCCCCTCCTCCCCCACCCACAGCTGTAGCTTTTGTTTGCAGCTCCATTGATTCTTTCATTTTATTTTTAATCCTGCAAAAAGCCAGGTGTGGTGGTACACACCTGTAATCTCAGTACTTGGGAAGCTGAGACAGGAGGATTGCAGGTTTGAGGCCAGTCTCAGCAACTTAGTGATACCTTCAGCAACTTAGCAAGACCCTGTTTCAAAAATAAAACATAAAAGGGCTGGGGGTATAGCTTGGAAATAGAACACCCCTGGGTTCAATCCCCAGTACAAAAAAAAAATCATGCTAAAAACTACATAACATAAAATGTACCGTACCATCCCAACCACTTTTAATGTTCGGTTCAGTAGTGCTATGTATATTCTCATTACTGTGCAACAGATCTTGAGAACTTTTTCATCTTGAAAATCCAAAACTCTATCTTCATTAATCAATAAATCCCCCTTTCCCTCTTCCTCCAGTTCCTGGCAAACTGCCCTTCGACTTTCTGTCTCTATGGATGTGGACTAATATCAAAGTGGACTAATATCATTTTGTACCTCACCTAAGAGGAATAATAGAAATATTTGTCTTTTTGTGACAGTCTTATTTAGCTCAGTCCAATATCCTCAAGGATCATCCTTAGGGTAGCACGTGACAGGGTCCCTGCCCCTTTAGATTCCATCATAAGTGTATGTCATGTAGTCATCTTCCATTCATTCCATTACGGACACTTGCCAGCTCCAGCGGCTCCTCTCTGTGTGGTTATGGTCCCTCCCACCTGGTTTCCCTGACCCAGGTCTTAGGACTTCTTATCTACACCTCCAGAGAGTAGGCAGGAGGCGTCTTTCCATGATGAGACATCACCTCCTTGTTTAAAATCTATTGATCTTTGAACATTCATCACTCCTTAGTCTGGTTTACAGCCCTCTCACGATCTGGCTCCTCCACAGTGCAATTTTGTGCCTCCTTCAGCCCTGTCATCCATCTATCCTGGGCTCAGCCACCTCTACCAGGTGCACACCACTTCCAAATACACTTGCACCTTGTGCCTTTGCACACCTGGTTTCTGTGCCTGAAATGTCTGAGTCCACTCTGTGTGAGACCTTTCTGGATCCACCTCCTCCAAGCCATCTTTTAGCCAACTGAAGAAGAGTCTAGGGTGGGAGTTGCCAAACTACAGCCAGTGAGCCAAACCTGCCTGCTGCCTGTTTTCATAAATAAAGTGTTATTGGAACACAACCATGTCCGTTTATTTACATATTATCTGAGGTGACTTTCACACTCCAGTTCAAAGCTCTTTAAAGATAAAATATGTAGCCAGGCATGGTGGTGTACACCTGTAATCCTAGTACTTAGAAGGCTGAAACAGGAAGATCACGGGTTCGAAGCCAGCCTCGGCAACTTATCGAGCTCCTGTTTCCAAATAAAAATTAAAATTGGTCTGGGAATGTAGCTCAGAGGTAGAATGCTCTTGGGTTCAATCTTCAAAAAATAAAAATGTGCTGACCCCTGAGCTAGGCCATCTCCTGTGTTCCAATTCATTTCTGCTACTTCCTAGCAGTGACCTTGCATAGGTAATTCAACATCCCTGCATCTCATCCAAAAGGGGGATATTGGTAACAACCCACTGCCTGGCTTTATTGGGAAGACTGAGGTAAGATGTATACAGCCCTTGGCATAGAGTCGGACAGTTGACCCTCAAGGCGACCGGAGGAGCTATATTGGATTATTAAGCAGACACCACGAAATCCTAAGGCGTGGCTATGACACAGACTTCTCTCCCCTCGACAGAGCGGGGCCTTTGGAGTTTAAATTTTGGGGTGCCCAAATTCCAAATCACACCTATTTCTAACATGAATTCAGGACTTTGATTTTCTCATGGGCAGAATGAGGAAAATATTAGCTGGCCTTTGTGTTTATTGTGGGGATTAAGAGCAGCATGCCTTGTAATTATGATTTATGGGTTAAAAACATCCTGTTCACAACAGCAGAGAGCAGACACTCAGCAAAGGGCAATCTCCTCTCTCCCTCATGGCAGTGCATCCTCTAAGGATGAAATGCGCAGGGCGCGGCTGTAATAGATCGCTTTGCTTCACACATCTTGCCGCCACCTTTCTGCCTGCGGGACAAGTTGTGAATGGCCCTCCTGGGGAGCACTCTCTCCTTTCCAGCTGCCCTGTGCTGTCAATGTCCCTTCTGTCAGGCAGGGAGGGGAACCCCAGCACTGACACTTACTTTGACCTGCAGTCTCTTAGAGCTCCCTTCCTCAGATTTCCCAGTGGCCTCTAGGGGGAGCGCAAGACTTCGTCATTTTGTTGGCCTGGGTCAAAGACAGAGTCAGTAAACTCACAGCTACTCACCAAGTATTTATTGGATGAAGGGACAGATCACTGAAGGCATGGACGTCAGGGGTATAGGTAAAGCCTGGCTCCTAAATGCTTCACTCAATTAAGAATGTACATGTCGCATTCCCTCTCTTTGCTTTGTATTTGGTTGCGAGGACAGTAAGGCCACTTCCACTTGGGGAGAGGCAAACAGACCTTGCATCAGCCGCCCTTCCGCTCTAGAAAGCTAGGTGCCAACCAAAGTGAGGCCCAAGGACAGAAAAAAAGCTTGGTGTGGGTGGTCGGCCCAGTTTCCCCAGGCCCTGCAGAAGAATATTTTTACCCCGATAGGATTTCCATTCATTTGTCTTCAGCTCCGCTTATCCCTAGAGTGGGGGGGGGGGGCTTCACAGATAGAATTGGAGTGCCCTAGGAAAGAGGCCGTGGAGGCCACCGGGCCTTGGTTCTGTGCTCACTTTGGACAAAAACATCCTGGTGACACATAAAATCTGTGATCCAGTTTATCTGGTGACTATGCTGATATTGAAGAACAAAAGGTCCAAATCAGAATAAAATGTTGCTTTTTTTAATATATTTTTATTGGTACATTATAATCATACATCATTATGAAGTTCAGAGTGATAAGGACATACATGCACACAGAACTTGGGGAGCTTTCCCCCGGATTCCACCCACTCCCCCCTTCCCCGTACATGATATTGAGATTGATATTGATAATTTCATATATGTACATAGCTTCATCTAGTTTCCCTCCTCCCCTGCCCTCCCCTAAACCCCCTCCATCACTCCACTGGGGTTTCTCCTCCTTTCTATGGAGTTCCTCTTGTATCCCAATTTCTCCCTAGCTTCTACCTATGAGAAAAAACCATATGACCCTTCACTTTCTGTGACTGGCTGGTCTCATTTAGCATAATATTCTCTATGTTCATCCGTTTCTTGCAGATGACATAATTTTGTTCTTTATGGCTGAGTAGAATTCCATTGTATGTATATCCCATCATTTCATAATCCATTCATCTGTTGTTTCTTAGTCTATACTTTTCCTGTTTCCTGAGCCACTGAGTCTTGGTATGTGGTTGATCAAGGATTTTGGAAAGTGAGCATATATATATATATATATATATATATATATATATATATATATCCTAGAGACAAACAGAAGAGTGCTTCCAAGGGGCAGTGGGGGGGATTTAGCTCATTATCACAAGGACATCAGGAAAACCTTCTCGAAGGGCGTAATGCCTGCACTGAGTTTTGAGCATGAAGGAAGGGTACACCAAGCACATCGTATAGGAGATACATCCCATCACATGGGGATGGCATGTTCATAGATATAGTGATAAAACATAGAATATGGTCCACTAATGTTAGAGATGGCTGGATCTTAGGATCTAAGGAAGGAGTAGTATAGGATAAAATTAGATAGGCTTCATGTAATGGTAAGACTGGTAATCCTTTCAACAGATTTTTTTGAGCATCTACTTTGTATGCTGTTGCTATTCTGTGGCCTCTTTCCTATGGGTAAGTATATAATCAGAATAATTTCTTTGCTTTAAGGAACATGTATACAATTTTACAATCCAGAGGTGACTCCATCCATCCAAGGGTATTGAGGAGTTATTAGAGAAAATGTCATAGAAAATGGTCGTAAGCAGGATCGGAGCTATGATTTAGAAATGTTCCTGATGTTAAAGTGGAGGATGGCCAGGAGCTCGGAGACACCGTAAACAGGAAGGCCATGAGAGAACCCATCACAATGGCACAATGAGGAGATTACATAAGGCAGACTGGGAGGCGTAAACACAGGGCATAGGTGCAGAAGTCATTTCAGATGCAGATTTCAGAAGCATATTTGGAAGAAGTTGATAATATTTTAGAACCCACTGAATGTCAGAGGTTAAGGATACAGGGATGGCTAGAGTGACAAAAGTCTCAAGTTGTGAGGAATGGGTGTGTGGTGTGATCTCTCAAGACAGGCAGTAGAGAAGGCAAATTAGGTTTTTAGGGGAAGGGAGGAGTAGAGTTAGGAAATGTTGAGTTTGTTGCCCTGGGTGTACTTGGGTGTACTTACAGAGATCTGTCTGGAAAGCAGCTGGATGTTGTCTGATGCTCAAGCCCCTCTCAGGCAGGGGTCAGAGATTTGTAAGTCATGAGGGAATTTCTCCAAGCAGGGTAAGAAAGAAGAACTAGAAGAGACAACATAGGAAATAACACACAGAAAGGGAAGAACATGACTAAGAATATGCGGTGGGAGAAAATGGAAGGAGTTTGCTATCATTTAGATCTGGAATGTTTTCCAAAGGCCCATGTGTTGAAGGCTTGGTCCCCAGCCCATGGCACTGTTGGGAGGTGGTGGAACCTTCAGGGTGTGGGGCCTAGTGGGAGGAAGTTAGACCATTGGTGGCTTCCCTTGAAGCACTCTCTCTCTCTCTCTCTCTCTCTCTTTCTCTCTTTTTGCCTCCTGACTGCCATGAGGTGAGCAGCTTTCCTTTGCCTGCCATGTGTTCCCCACCATGATGCACTGCCTCACCACAGGTCCAAAAGCAATGGAACCAAAGACCATAGAATGAAACTTCTGAAACTGGGAGCCAGAAATGGACCTCTCCTCCTTTAAGTTGAGTATCTCAGGTACTTTGTCACAGTGATGGAAAGATGACTAACAAAAAATGGTTTGCGGTAACGATGCCATGGAGAGATCTGATCTCAAGATTGTTAGAATGGACATTGGTGGCTGACATGGACTGTGTCATTGTCACTCATAAGGTCAAGACCATGTGGTCACAGATTGAGGGGTAAATGGGTAAGTGAGGAAAACAGGAACTTTGAATAATCATATTAAGTAGTTAATGATGGTGAGGAGGTTTAGACTAATGGCTTGAAAGACCCAGGAGGGTGAAGAATAGGAAGTGGTTTTCTTTTTACTGGAAAGTGATTTGCCTTACTGTCAAAATCATTCCAGTGCCACCAATTGGTAATTTTGACCAAAACATTTGTTTTCTTGGGTAGGTCCGCTCAAATGCTAGCAACAAATGTGGTAAGATTCTCAGTGAGCATCTTCCACTCTTATCCATCTAATGAATGTGCTGTTTTAGTCAGCTTTGTCATCACTGTGACCAAAATACCTAACAAGAACAACTGAGAGGAGGAAAGGTTTATTTGGTTCTCAGTTTCAGAGGTTTAGTTCATAGTTGGTCATCTCCGAGGTAAAAACAGCATGGCAGCATAGCGTGGCGGTGGAAAGCTGCTCAAGGCAGCTGGAAACAGAGAAATGAAGAGAGGAAGAGACTGGGGACAGATATAGTTTCCAAGGCCATGCCTCCCCTCCAGTGACCTACCTCTTCTAACCGCAGCCTACTTGACTATATTTCCACCTAGTAAGTCCATTCAAATTATTAATACACCAGTGGACTTATCCACTGATGAGGTTAGAGCCCCGATTCAATTATTTCTGCTCTGAACATTTCTGCATTGCCAATACATGAGCCTTTATGGGGGACATTCCATATCTAAACCATAACACGTGTTATGTGACAAGACTAGCTATGAACATGGAAATATCTGGAGTGTTAAGTACTCTGCAAAAAGTAACTAATTATGCATAGGAATGGCCTTTATCGACTAATGGAAATCAGGGCAGATGGAAACCCTGCTTCTTGACTTTTGTGCCCGTCTATGACTGCTACTTACCAGTTAAGTGACAGCGGGCCAGCTACTCACTCTCTCTGAGACTCAATTTCCTTATTTATAAAAGAGCAATAATAATCACATTACAGGGATGTTTTTGGAGACTTCCATTCTGCACCATTAATTTTCTTGGAGCCTGGCATAGTTAGGTACTCAATAAATGTTAGCTCTCTCTTCCCCACCCCCTACTGGCATTTGATTACCACACATTTGATTACTTTGGCCTGAGCCAACTCCCTTAACAAATGTTTCCACCTTAGATTAAAATTAATTCAAAGACAGAGACCAGCAACACATCCTGTAAGGGACTAAGAAAATGGCATTAATTTTGTAAATTAATAAATATGCAAATGGAGCTTTGTATGGAATAGGCTATATAAGCAGGAAGTAAATGGTGTTGTAAATTATGCATTGCCATATGGAGCAGATACCCTTGACTTAGCATGCAAGACAGAGAAGGCTGGCGCAGACCTTGCTGTAGTGGCTTCTGAGAATGAGTGGCACGCTCGTCCCACAGCAACCCCGGGTGCTGAGTCACGCTGCTGACTCTAGAGGGGCAGCAGAAGCCCCGTGGTGAGCTGGCTGCTACTCAGCCACTGCTGAGAATAATGTGGGGGGAAGAATACCCCCAGGACAACCATGATGTCATTTGAGATAGCCCCATGGGCATTGAGCACACTGCTCAAGGAGGTCACAGGATGGGAGGGCTGTCCCGACTTCCAGAGCCTGAACTCATGTTTCTAGCAATTCCAGCTTCAAGCCAGGTGTGACCGGCCTGGGGAAATGTGGGCTGCTGCTAGATTGATTCATCAATCATTAAAAAACAAATAGTCTAAGAATGGTGCAGGTGTTCCACATTGTGCTAAATAGATGCTGGCGGGCAGTGGTTCCCTGTTATGACTCTTCAGGAGTAGCATCTAGGGAACTTTTTAAAAATAGATTCCTGGGCTCGTACGTTTGGAATTCTGATGCAACAGGTCTGAGCTGGGACCTAAGAATCTCTTTTCAAACTCCTAGGTAATCCTGATGCTCGGCTTGGGGTTATGGCTGTAGGGACATCTTCCTCCCTGGTCTTGGCCCTTAGGGACCGTAAGATGTAGTGGAGAAGACAAGGTTAGGATTCCAGATCCAATCTTGGCTTTCATTCTTCATTGCCTCTGAGCTTAGCGTTGGGACAGAGAATGAGTCCAAGGAAGAAATTAGTAATAGTGAGGCAGATGAACATGGGCTTGGAGGGTGGTGGCTACAAGCCATGGTTGGCTTAGAATAACAGGTAGAGATTAGATAAGGAGAGGAGAGGGCAGGGGCTCTTTCAAAGATGGAGAGGCCTTCTGTCTGGGGAGGGAGGATTCAGGAGTTGTCCTCAGATATGGGGACGCTGTCATTCCAGTGACAGACGAGCTTTCTGCCCTGTTGGTTATTTGTGGTTATTTTTCTGTGGGGTTGCTAAGCAGTAGTATCAGTTCTGGTGTGGCCTGTGGCCTGGGATTCAGGGCAGCATGCACATAAAGCGGTGTTTATAAAGATGCTAAAGTGATCATCCACATCGTCCAGGCCCAGGCAGCTTATACCACCAAGAATAATTTTGAAGACCTCATTTCTCATCTATGATGATGATATGCAGGGAAGATGGTCCCTTCAATCTGCTTTAAAATCCTCCTTTTTCTCGCCTGCCAAGTGCCCTAACTCACTGTTTCTAGTTCTCTCATAGTCTCCTCTTCAAAACAAAATCTCATTCATGCATCCTCCCCTTCCCCTCTGACTGTCCCTCCTTCCTCCTTGCCATAGGAGCGAAGATGAGAATCAAAGGCTGGTTTGACAAGAGCGAAGCAAGGAGATTGAGCACATCATCGGCCTCTTTAAAGGGCAAGGGACACTCATAATTTAATCATGCCTAGCCTGTCGCATAAAATTAAAGTGACCACCAGAATTGGCTCTGAATGGCATGCACATT
The DNA here is from genome assembly GCA_004027185.1 of Glis glis. Lineage (NCBI taxonomy): Eukaryota > Metazoa > Chordata > Mammalia > Rodentia > Gliridae > Glis > Glis glis. Next base: position 26,310 of record PVJS01014090.1, read on the forward strand.
CTCAGGCTATGCCTGGGATGCATTGTATCTGAAGCCTTAGAACGGGGCCTGGGAATCTGCATTTCCACTCTCTCTGTTGGTGTTTCTAACAGCCTTCCCGCTCATACTTCGGCAATATTCCCAGAAGAGACTGGTCTGGGTCAGCCTTACGCACTTTGCATGATAAAAAACTCACTCATTCACGAAACCACATGGAAGTCGTGGCTCTTGAATGCAAGTTTATGAATCAGCTTGACATCACGGTAAAAGTGTGGGCTTCACAGTCATACTGATGTGCCAATAAATCCCGCTTCTTTCCTGTTTGTTGTATGATCTTGGACACGATCCCTTAAGTCTCAGCTTCCTTATCTAGAAAATGGGAATGATAAGAAAACCCATCCCTCAGGGCAGCCATGAAATTTAAAGGGAGAAGGAATGTAAAGAGATAATTATGCTTTTAAATAAGGCAATTAAGGGTTGCCCTGATCCGAATCTGCCTCCACAGAATGTCCATCTGGCTGCTGGTTTTGTCTTCTGAGCCAGTCAGTCCTCCTCCATTTGGCAGGTTTTTGCCTCCTCTTGAAAGCCTATGATCCTTCCCCTCCACATCTCATCTCCAGGATAAACATCCCCGAGGATCCGTGTGAGCTGGCTGTGTTTGCCATCCCCGGAGATATCTCATTTTACAGCTGGGCAAACCCCAGCATGCAAAGTTCATGTCTTTGCAAAGTCACGCAGTTCCAGAAATGTCTGGGCAGCAGGTGGCAAAATGGTGTTGTTATTGGAACCACATAGATAATCACGCCTTGCTACTAATAATTCTCCATCTAGTTCACGCGTTATCATTTACGAGGGGCTTCCACATCCATTATCTCATTCAGCCCTCCCTACCACCTCATGTGGGGCGAGCTCACACAGAGATACTGACACCAGTGCATTTGGACAACACGCTGCCCTTTTCAAACCACTTCTACACCCATTATCTCACTGGATCTTCCTTGCACCCTCAGGAAATAGAAAGGGCAGGAATTACAAGAAGACAAAACCAAGAAACAGAGAGGGCAAGTGTTGAAGATCCTATAGAGCCAGACACATTCCTGCCTCGGGCCCAGACACAGTCCCCTTGATGTCATGGTCTGCTCCCTTGATAGGCGATCTCGCCGACTCCTTTCCCGAACAGGTGTTTTTATTTTATATTTTCCTTCTGGGATGTTAGTATAAAACTGCTTGTATAAAACTGCTCCTGTAACATTTGCTCCTGCAAATGTTACAGGAGCAGTGTGTTCTAGTCGATAAGAATTGGACAGTAGCCAGAACTACTGCTTGTGCCTGAGTCTGGTCACCATGTCCTTGGATCAAGGTCTAGGCACCACTGTCGCACCTGCCTGCACCTGCCGAGTGGCACAGAGCCCTGGATCATGCACTCAGGGCCTACAAAGCATGCAGGTTGGAGACTGAGGCTCAGACCCACAGTCCAGGCCGAGCACTCTTTTTCTGAGCAGAAGTCAGAAGATTTGGCTCTGACTTGTCTGTAGGCTTTCTTCCTGTGCCATCTCTGCTCACTAGCAGCTCCCCTGGGTTGGAGTCAGTTGTCATGAGCCTGCTGGCCTGCCTAGTGACTCCTGATCAAGCTTCGGGTGGCCCAAAATTATCCAAGGAAAAGATAACACGCACAATTTTCTCAGGTTTGTGGGCTTCCTAAGGGAAGGCTGTAGGTGGAGCCACTGCATAGGATGGCCAGTGGGGACCACTGTCCTTCACTAGGAGATGAGGGAGGCAGGAGCTTTGGAAACAAAGTCACAGGCTGGGTGGGAGATGCACAGGAGTCACTGCTGGGCTGAAGGCAAATTCATCCATGATTATTACTCCAAGGAGGGTAAAGGAGAGAAGGAAAAGAAGCCAGCTTCTGCCCTGGCTCATTTCTCTCTCTCCTTTCCCTATTTCAGGCCTGTGTCTTTCTCTCATTGTGACTACCAGTCTCCTGCTTTGGACTGTATTATTGGTTTGGTTGTGTCTTCAGCACCCTTTACATCCTGAGTGTTGTGTGTGAATATCGAGGGGAGCTGTTCACCAACAGGTAACAGAAGCTTCCTACAAGGCACTTCAGAAGAAGCCCCCTATTTACAACATGATCAATTTTCCATACAGATAATTGGACATTCCTATCAATCCATCACTTACTCCAGCCAACTGGACCCCAAGCTGGCACGGAGTGGCGATGAGAAAGATGGCATCCAGGGCTTCATCTGGTGACTGGGAAGGCCTTGCAGGTCTCACCCACCAACTCACTGACTGTAATTCTTTTTCTTCTTCCAAAATATTTGGGGGTTGTGTCTGTTAACCATTAACCTCCATGCCTGTGGCCTATGTTTTCTCTTGTCACTGAAACATAAAAAACTATGGGTCACCAATTAGGCCAAAGTAACATGGTAGTTTTCTTTGTGTGTGAGTGGGGGGGGTGGATACTACAGACAAATGCTCCTAATTAACTGACTCCTGACCCCTCCTCAGTTCAGCACCCAGCAGTTGGGATGATATCCTTCCCTTGGGATTCAGAGCTTTTGCAGGTTCCGCTGGTGTTGCAGCTTTCTGGGGCCTACAGGTTGGGTCTAATCTATATATTTATTTAAACTGGTACTGGAAATTGAACCCCGGAACATCTTACCTTCAAGCTATATCCCCAGCCATTTTTATTTTTTTATTTTGAAACAGGGTCTGGCTAAGTTGCTGAGGCTGTCCTCGAACCTGCGCTCCTCCTGTCTCAGCCTCCCAAGAACTGGGATTATAGGTGTGCACCACCACACCCAGATGTAGAGGGGATATTTGATGAAAAATCTTTCATCTGGCAAAATGATCTCAGTATGCCTGACTTGGAAGATGCGGGCCACCACCAGCCCCCACATCCAGAAGATATAGGCCCCATGGTATAATCTCAACTTGTTATCAACCCAGGGGACACGAGATTGGTATCTTAGTGGGCTGCTTGTTTTCAGACCTTTGTAGGCAGGCCAAGCACAAACCCATTTTTGGAAGCTCCAGTCCACAAAACATATTTTTTTTGCTTTTTTTTTGTGATACCGGGGATTGAACGCAGGGGTGTTCTACCTCCGCGCTACACCCCCGGCCCTATTTTTTATACTTTATTTTGAAACTGGGTCTCACGAAGTTGCAGAGGGCCTCACTAAGTAGAGAGAGAGAGAGACAGAGAGAGAGAGCTGAGGCTGGCTGCGAACCCGGATCTTCTGGTCTCCACCTCCCAAAGTACTGGGATTACAAGAGTGCACCACCACGCCCGGCCACAAAACATATTTATGTCCCATTTAATGACTGGGATACATTCTGAGAAATGTGTCCTTAGGCAATTTCATCATTGCGTGAACATCACTGAGTGTACTTCCCAAACCTAGGTGGGCTAGATGGTATATATGTATATATGTGTGTGTGTTCATATATATATATGAACACAATTTTATATAATATATATGAACATATATACTATATATGATATATATATATATGAACATATATATTATATATTATATATTATATATATATATGAACATATATAATATGGCCATGAACTTGGATCCTCCAGTCTCAGCCTCCCAAGTACTAGGATGACAAGCATGCGCCACCATGTCCGCCTCTTGTTGGTCCTTAATATATAATACATATGAACATATACACATATTTTATCCTGTTGCTCTTAGGGCCATGATGAACAAAACAACATGAGATTAAATCTAGTGCAAGAGAATATGATGCAATGAATGGACACAGTAAACACAAAATGTATGAGGTGGTTGTTGGCATAACGAGGCATACTGTTTTACAAAAAAATTATATAACTAGAAGGAGTATACTCTAAAATAAGGATGGAAAATATAGTATAGTAAATCCATAAACCAGGGGCCTCGTCCTTTGTTATCATGATCAAGTGTTATGTACAGCACATAATTGTATGTGTTCTGCTTTTCTACAGCTGGCAGTGTGGTAGGTTATTGTAGAAAAGAAAAGCACAAAAACAAATATTATAGGCTGAGCTACATCCCACCCCCAGTTCAGAGGTTGAATCTTTAACCCTCATTGTGACTATGTTTGGAGATAGGTAGAGATGGGGTTTTGAGGGGAATTGTTAAGGTTAAATGAAGTCATAAGGGGAGGCCCTAATCCAGTAGGAGTGGTGTCCTTCTAAGAAGAGGAAGAGACACAAGGCGCATGCATGCACAGGCATAAGGCCATGGAGCACATAGCAAGAAAGCAGCCACCTGCAAGACAAGGGGAGAGGCCTCCGGAGAAAACAACCCTGCCACACCTTGGTCTTGGACTTCCAGCTTAACTTCCAGAACCATAAGAAATAACTTTCCACTGTGTAAGCCCCTGCTAGTCCGTGGTATTTTATAATGGGAGTCCTTGCAGATTAATACAATGCAATGGGTGTATTTACGATTATCTCACTCTGTTGGTAGTATGTGTTCAATAAACATATCCTTATCTGATCCTGGGAAACCCATGTTTAAAACAAAACAAAACAAAAAAAAGGAAACCCACACAATTTAAAGGGACCAACAAGAGCCGGACGTGGTGGCGCATGCTTGTCATCCCAGTACTTGGGAGGCTGAGACTGGAGGATCCGGGTTTGCAGTCAGCCTCAGCTACTTAGTGAGGCCCTGTGCAACTTAGTGAGACCCTGTTTCAAAATAAAGAATAAAAAAATATGGCTGGGAGTGTAGCTTGGAGGTAGAATGCCCCTGGGGTCAATCCCTAGTACCTCAAAAACATAAAAATAAAAATAAAGGGACCAACAAGAGACGTATTCCACAGGATGAACAGGGCTGCCAGACTCAGCTGAGATGATCCGATAGAACAGCCTGGAAGCGGTCTTTTCCAAATTCTTGCTTCTTGTTTAGTCCCATAATTCCCTGGGGTTTTCTGATCTGCAGACCTCACCCGTGTGTCTGCATCTACTTGGTAAGTGTTCTCTGTACTGGCAACTCTGCACTAGTTGGCCAGTTGTGTTTTCTGATCTGATGGAGTGATTTCGGAGCTTCCCCAGCTATTTAATTTCCCCATGTCATTGATTTGTCATTTGAAAGTTAAATCACAGACCTGGATGGCAGCCAGGTGTTGGGGAGGTCTCTCCCCTCTCCCACCTTTCGGTTTATGTACCTGTTTATTTACTGATAAGTTGAAGAGTTCCCTGCCGCATTTCATGAATAATCCGGCAAATCCTCAAGATTTATTTTAACGATTGATTAGAAAAGTCAATGTTGTACACGAAGGATTAAAAAAAGAAATATTTGGAATCTACTTAACTATCTGTTATCTCAAAGGCAGTCTTGACTCCTCTAAATTTATACTACTCAAGACAGATCAGGGAGGAAAATTCCTACTTGTACATCTCATAGCCTATATTATAGAAAGAATGCAAGGCCAGGCCTCAAAAGACATTGATCTGAACTTGAATTTATCCACTGATTGGTGGTGTGACCTCAATCAAGTTGTTTAACATGCCTGAACCCTAGTTTGGTTATTTGTTATTATGATAAAAAACACATAATATAATTCATGATATTAACCATTTTTTTTTTTTTGCGGAACCGGGGATTGAACCCAGGGGCATTCTACC
>PVJS01014091.1:0-40979 GCA_004027185.1 Glis glis
CACACACACACACACACACACACACACACACACACACACACACATACACACACACACATACACACACATAGAATAGCTGGGCTCAAGTGGAGAAGTATTGAACTGAGGACTTGGGGGGCTCTGCATCTGAAATCCAGCAGAGAACACACTGAATATTTTGATACTTGTGGGTTCATGGGAACTAAACCTGCCTGATGTCAAGGTTCAGAGATACGACTGGAACCTGGCTTACTTCCTCAAGTCAGAGGCTGGAATGGCTCGGTCTCAAATGTACTCAAGGTTGACAGAAAACTACTGGGGTCTTGGGCTACAGAGTCTATAAAACTTTGTGCATGGAGAGGCAGGGGAGAGAAACAGAGACTCAATGCCTGCGGTTAAGCCACACTACTTACCAGTTTGGGAACTGGACAGATACTATTTTCAAGTATAGATGCCCTATCTGATGGAAGACCTTGATCTTAATTCTGGGTCCAGAGGAAAAGGATAGAAGAAACCATAGAAGAAACCATGAAACTGATAAGCAGGGTGAGACGGTTTCCAAAAGAGAAGCACTGAAAAAACAAAACAAAACATTGTCACACAAGATGAGCCTTTAAACCAAAACTTCACTCATAAGAGGAATACAAATGCCAACAGCATCAGCAGCTGGGAGGTAAGTTTACTTAAAGACAAAAGCAGCACAGAAATACGAATATTAGTTTAGTATTAACATCCTGAGGATTCTTTTTTATTGGGTGCATTGTAATTTTACATCATATTGGGGTACAGAGTGTCAGAAAAATATATACCTACAACTCTTGATGCCCTCTCCACAGAGCCCCCCACCCTTACCCACATGTCTTTGAGATTGGAATTGGCAATTTTGTATACATTCATAGAATTATTTCTACTATTGCATTCTTTATGATACTGAGGATTCTTAAAGCGATAAGGAGAAAAATACCTCGTCCCCAAAATAGTAAACAAAAAGGATCAAACAGAGAATTTGAAAGTGAAAAGACAGTCCTAAGGAACTGTTTAAGACAGGACACTATAAGTATAGAGACAAAAATAAATTTAAAATGTAAAAGAGCAGTTGAGAGATGTGGAGGATAAATTGTGAGGATGTGATAATATCCAGTAGGAGTCCCAGGGGACTGGAAGAGAAGGAATGGAGGACAATCAGTATTCCAAGGAAGGTTGAGGAAACAAGGTACAGAATTAAGAAAGATATAAAATGCACATAGAGCACTGAATAAAAATAAATAAATAAAAACAAATCCAGACCTAGAAATTGATTTGATATTTTATACAAATACACAAAGAAAAATTGTAAACTACTGGATAGAGAAGATAGATGACAATTAGAATGAAAGTAGATTCCTATCAACAATAATAGATGTGAAAAATCAATGAAATAGTATTTGCATGCTGGTAAAAATAACACACCAAGGGTCAGGTGTGTTGGCACATGCAGGTTCGAGGCCAGCCTCAGCAACCTAGCAAGACCTGTTTCAAAATAAAAAATAAAATAGGGCTGGGAGTCTGGCTTGGTGGTAGAATGCTCCCAGTTCAATCCCCAGTTCTACACACACACACACACACACACACACACACACACCCTTGCCAAGGTAAATTCTATACTCAGCTAATTCATTATTCAATAGTATGATACAAGGTCTAAACTATTTTATCATTCATAACCATTGATAATAAAGCACTAATTGACATCTTTCATGAAGAAAAGAGGACCAAGGAGGAAGACACAAAAAATGCAGGCAGTTGTGGAAATTGGTAAAGTACATTAGCGTGACAGATTATATTTTCCAAGAAAGGTCACAGAACATTTCCAGTCCGTGCTATTGTGGAGCCTTGCCACAGCCCATCAGGAGTCCATTTTCCTTGCCCTTGAACTTTGCAAGACCTTGGGGCTGCCTTAATGAGTAGGATCCTGTCTGTGGAAGTGACACAGTGTGATGGGCAAGGCGGGGGCAGTGTGGCTTCTCTTTGGCTATCTCTTTCTTGGGATAGTTGCCCTGGGAACCCAGCCACCATGCTCTGAGGAAGCCCCAAAATAGCCCACATTAAAAAACCACATGGAAGGGAATACAAGGAGAGAGGCGGAGGCCGCCTAGCCAACAGCCAAATTCCAAAGGAGGCATCATACAACGTGGGGCAGAGTAAAGCTGTTCCTCATTTGCCCTGCTCAAATTCCTGACCCACAGAATCCTTGAGCAGAATACTGATTTTTTATGTCACTAAATTTTGGAGCAACTCGTTACAACCATATTCACTGGACTAGTTAGTAGATTTCATTATTGACTATTAAGATTTTGATAACTAACAATAATAGGGAAGTAAGGAAAACAGAGGATAGAAAGCAGAATTTATTAAGTAGCAGCTGAGTTTCTTGTTTGATTTGGGAGGAGGCTAAAGATGTTTAATAAATTAAGGCATTGATAACTTTCTATAGTTAAGTTTGTATGTTTAACTTTTGAAAATAACCATTAAATAGAAAAGAAATTCAAACCTGGTGGAATGGCGTACACCTGTAATCCCGGGACTTGGGAGGCTGAGATGGGAGGATTGCAGGTTCAAGACCAGCATGCAGTAACTTAGTGAGACCCTGTTTCAAAATTAAAAATAAAATAGGTCTGGGGGTGTAGCTCAGAGGTAGAGCACCCATGGGTTCAATCCCTAGAAAAGAAAGAAAGAAAGAAAGAAAGGAAGAAAGAAAGAAGGAAGGAAGGAAGGAAGGAAGGAAGGAAGGAAAGAAAGAAAGAAAGAAAGAAAGAAAGAAAGAAAGAAAGAAAGAAAGAATCCAGAAATTGGAAAAGAAAGATATTAATTAAAATGTCATCTATGTATACAATCAGAGTCAAACAACATAGCAATAATCAATTAGTTGGTTCACATTTCTTTTTTTATTTCCAGAATTCTAGCTGATTTAAGCTACATTAAATTAAAAATGTAATGAGTGGTAAGAATAACAAGTCTCAGATTTCTAGATAGTATAAGTTTCAGAAAGTTTTGGTCTTTTCAGTTATGTGATTCATTCGATATGTTTTAACCTTTATACATTTAAAAGATACTGCAGATAGAGTCAAAGATCAGAAAAAGTGGTTTTTATTAGACCATGTGTTGTGATCTTTAGGTTCAAAAATGATGTCACCACAGTGATTGTTAAAATTAGATTTCTAAATTTCTACTTAAAAAACATGATAGGAAATTATTCTAAATACTTAATAATGGAAGTGATTTATTAAGGAAGAAAATGCCCAGCCTCCCCCCAATTAGACACAGTTGCCTGTTAATGCCTCTTACTTTTATTCAGAAAATCCCCACACAAAATAGCTGCCTTTTGTAAAGACAGTATCGGTTCAATTTGCCAACACATTTTACCAATTGTTTGCCATTGTTTTCTGCATTTGGGGCCCTTTGTATGTGATTCTATAGGAAGCATTTCTGAACGCCTTGGTGCCTGCTCTAGAATGCTCTGGGCTTTTCAACTGTGTGTTCCATCTCGTTCTTCTCATTTTCATGCCAATGGGATCCAAAAAAGATAGCTGCTAGGACAAGGGAAGGTGGACAAGGATGTCAGAGAGAAGCCATGATGACTTCGCTTGCTTATGTTTTTGCAAGACGAGAACTTTCTTTTTTCCTTCAAGAGGTATAATAGCATTTTCTAAAAGTATCACTTATTTGTCTTGGTTCTATATTGCTTCTTTCTGAAAGTTAACTAGCTATATGTGTTTTATCTCTTCAGTCAGACTGTGTACTCTTTGAGGGATAGTATTTTACTAATTTCAGTATTTCCAGCATTTAATAAAATGTTGGCATATAGTTAATCCAATAATGTTTGCTGAATAAATAAATGCCACAGATGAGAAATAAACTATCTATAAAATGAGATGAAGAAGTCCACCCAAAGAATTCAGTGACAGAAACAGAGCAAGAAACCTAGGACATTGCCCTCTTCCTTCCCCCCAAGACCCATAGCATTTCCTCGAACCCTGCTCTCTAAATACCAAAAGCTATGCTCAGCAACCTTCACACTCCTTCCTGACGAGTCTGTGTAATGCCCACCACACTTGCATAGGACTATGTTTATGGTCTCAGCTAGTTATAAAATACCATAACAATGATCCAGTGACTTTAATGTCTGCCAACAATTCCAAGTAAAGAGACCAGTTTAATGATAAATGCATGCTGTGAACACAATCATTAGGTTATGTCCTCTTTTGACTATAATATTTCTCTATGTAAAGGAAATATTTTACCCTTTATACAACTCCCTCTTTCCTTGAAATAGTCTCAAATATTAATCTTGAGAGAGGACTTCTTACCCACATTGTATGAGTAGTAATTTATTTATCTAATATTATATGTCATTTCTTTTTCATCTGTGTTAATAACTCAATAACCTTGGGTTCATTCTCTTCCTGGAACTCATAGGCAAGAGACAGTAATTTTCTTCCTCCTCAGCATTATTCCTTTTTTTATTTCAAAATTTTCCCAGTATATAACAAAGATCTTTGTAGAACACTAAAAATCAGTCAATAACTAAGTTATAAGTTATAAAGAATCGCCTAATCTTCCAGTTATTTCCTTTGCATAGCTTAGAATTCTTTTTTCCCCCATTAGAAATTACTTGTTAAAAAAAACTAAATAAAAAAATAAAAACTATCACCTCTGGGTGCAGTAAAAAAAAAAAAGAAATTACTTAGAGGTTCATTGATCAGGATACATTTTTCTCCTTTTCAACCTTATCTTTTAAAGGTCTTGTGAAGTTTTGCCTTTTATCGATTGCCCAACAGATGAAAATGACAGGAGAGAAGTGGTGGCAAGAACAGCTGCATGGAATTGTTGATTACGATTGACAAAGACCTGCAGTGTGTATGCAGGGAAACAAAGAGACCTTTGTGTCCGGGGAAGCATGTGACCAGCTGCCCCAACTTGGTCAGAACTCTTCCATTTGTTATTCTGCTCTTCTGGATTTTTCTTCCAGATTCTATTGAACCTGGTCTTTTCCACTCTCCTTCCCATTTCCCTCCATCCATCCCAAGGGATAAATAAGAGCTAAGGGAAGCCTATCAACAACTGGATGTTTCTTTCTTTAGGCCTTTCCCTCCGGTTTCTAAAACATAGTCTCCAAATATTTTTGATCATGAATTAAGTCAATATGATATATATGCTCATTTATACATTTTATTCAAGTACTACTTATTTTGAAACATTCATGCTTACATATTATTTACTTTATAAAAGACAAAAATATAAGTTAAAAGAGAGGCACAAAATAAATGCTTTCTTATATTTCCCCCCGTACCTTATGTATCATCTTGTGCATTCCCAGGGTGTTTGTGCCTTACTTCAGGGGCCCCTGCCTAAGAGAGTGGGGAGTTGATCAAAGAAATGTGCAGCCCTACTGAGGAGCTGCATGCTTCCTTTGGAACTCTTTGGGAATGTGACAAACAGGCAGCTTTGTCATGTTTCCAGACGCTGCTGGGAAGACCATGCGAAAAGTGGCCAAAAGCAAGTGCCCGGCCTCAGTGCCGCAGAGACCTGACATCTAGCTGCAGCCCCACCATCAACCAGTTCTATAGTCCCAAGAAAGTCCCTTAAACTCTCCAATTTGTCACTGGTAAGAATAATAGCTTTTCTGTGTATGTCTCCTATTTGCTATAAATACGAAACAAGGCAATGCATTCGTAAGATTTTAGAAAGGGTGACGTGGAATATAAATGTAGCATAGCATTGCTGTTATTTTTAAAGATCGTCAAAGGAAGGGCTGCCCCCCTTTGTTTATTGCATCAGCAAAACTATTTCAACACAGGCTTTCCTCATGTTGACCTTTGACTATGATATAAATGATCATTAGTAAAAATCCAAGCCTTCTGGTTTTAGATTTTAGTGAATACTTTCCTAACTCTTCCTTACAAAGTTTTAGAAACATAAAAGTAAGAGGAAGAGAAAAATTCTAGAGTTCTAGGAATCTAAAAAATCATCTCAGGTAATATTCTTTTTATGGGTGAAGATACTGAGAGACTAAGTGATTGGCGCAAGACCGCACAGTTGGTAAAGCTGCTGTGTTAGAACCTGGAAGCCATATAGTAAAATAGCTATTTTGGAATCTAATTTTTCCCCACGATGAGGCTCTAATCCCTTCCTTCCTTTCAGGATTGATTCCCACTATCATAATTTTCTAGTCAGCCATTTATCATTGCTCTTCAGCTGTATGTTTCTCTGTAGCAAATCATATCCTGATTAAATCGATTCTATGTCTCTATTCTTCATCACAAAAGATTCTCTCCTCCCAAATCTTACAAGTCACATCTACCTCCCAAACTGTCCAATTCTTTCTTATTTTTATTCGGTCCCTACTTTGATTACCTTGTTAGCTACCAGGGATGTTTCCCTGCTAGGAAAGGACTGTGGATTAGATGGCCAGAGGTAATCACTTAAACTGTGGTGGAAGGTGTCTGTCCCTTATAAAGCCCTGACAGCTGTCATGTGAGTCACACAAGGTAAAATAACCTTCTCACAGAGGATAAAAATAAGAAGGTAAAAATAACCTCACAGCAGTCTCACACCAGAAGTAGGTGTGAATATTTTGGAGAGAAGAAGTTAGAAACGGGTATTAGAGCTGGCACAGCAGAGGTTGGTTAGGTGGATGTTTAACCTGGAGGCTGTTTCTTTCCTAGCATTGGTTTCTCTGATCAAGAGGTCTTCCTCTTTCTTCTTCTCCAGCCTTTGCCCTCTTCCCAGCCCATCCATTCAAAACAGTCTCTGATAGGATGAAAAACCATGCTCATGCCATATTTTCAATGGGTCCCATTTCCCCCATCTAGGTCATTTGTAGATATTTTATAGAAAAAATATGTTCTATGAATACAATATATTAAATTTCAGGAGCTATGCTGAGATTAAGTAAATTACTGAACATCTTTAATAAAATGTCTGCAAAGGAAGTCTTGGCTGTCACTATAAGATAAAACATATGGAGAGACAAGGTTAAAAGGCTGGCAAGATTTTTTGTGACTTCTATTCATTTTTGGCTTTATTTTCACAAAATATCCCCTTGGTGTGTAATAAGATCTGAATGTAAATAACTAGGTCACTGGTGAAAATTTTGAGAACAAAGACAAATTATATATATTTGATTACCAATTTGTCTTTTAGGAATATTTGGCTATTGAAGTATTCATGTCAATGGGTTTGTCCATGGAAGAAAGCCTAGCATTGCCTGGTTTGCTTTTTTCCCCACCTGAGTGTGTTATATAGCTTATCAGACTTCAGAGTACCTAGTAAGGGCCCTACCCCAAAGCAGGTGTTCCATAAATGATTATTAATGTTAACTGACTGGTGTTCAAGGCCAGGATAACTGCAGTCAAGACGCCAAAATCTCATTCTTTGTCTAAATGTTAATGTTAAACACAATATGAGCTGAAACTTAAAAAAAGAAATTAGAAAAAGGTGAATTAGAGGAGAAGTTAGGACAAGAGACATCAGTCTCAGGGCTTGTCCAAATCATTTGAAGAAGTAAAAGAAATAAAATCCCAGTGCTTCCTGGAATGTGTCCCAAGACTCAGCACACAAGAGTTCTGCTAAATAATCATTAAAAGAAAATAGACCTTGGCACAAAAGATGTAGGAGGAATAGGAGTGGTCAGAGGGATTGCAGCAGGAAAGGAGGCTGTGTTTGTCTTGCCATCCCTCCCCTCTGGACCCTGTACCTGGGCTGGTACTCAGTGGGCTGGGGTAAGGCTGAACTCATGCCAGGTTCAGTCCACCTAAATTCACTGAGCAAGACAGAGAAGGAGAGAATGACTCTTTGCTTCCCCATCTCTCACTCCCCAATCCTGCTAGAAATTAAAAATCTTTCATGGAAAAGAAACAATCTTTCTGACTGCTAACCTTTGACACTGCACATAGTACTGTCCAAAGACTTTTGCCACTGACCTTTGTTTTAGCAAAGATTTTTGCTTTGAAGCCCTGTGTGTGTGTGTGTGTGTGTGTGTGTGTGTGTGTATGTGTGTGTGTGTGTGTTGAGATGGTGGGAAGTGAACTTTAACTTTGGTCCCGCTAGTGTTACTAATAAGAATTCTTAACATCTGAAGGTAACTAGGTTTATGATGGATATTTTTCTTGGTACAAATGGTAATTGATGAATTTCCTAAAATCATATATTTAGATACATGTCAAACAAACAAATGACAACAACAAAAAAATTCACACTAATGTGGAAGATTGATCTTCCAGACTACTTTTACACCTACCAGCTACCTTTTTCCTGCCTTGAACAATGCTTTTCTTTCTGTTATTTGGTTAACATGTGACCTTCATGCCCAACTGAGCTGGACTGATGGCTCCATGAGCCAGTTTGTGGGTGAGATCTCAGGCTTAGGAGATTAGCAAAGCTTTCAAAAATATCTTCCAAAAATATCATTTGTCCCAAGATCATTGGTGTCAAAGGAAGGAGGAAAGGTTTACAGCTGCTCTGTTCAACATGGTAGCCACTGAGTACTTAAAATTCAGTGAGTGCAACTGAGGAAATTCTAAGTATGTTCAAAACAACTTGGGTATATGTATGTATTTCTTTGGCTTGAACTGCATGAAATCTAAGTTCAGATCAAGCATTCTGATGAAATTTGGTCTCTGAATTGAGATATGCTCTAAGTGTAAAATAGACTCTGGATTCTGAACACTTCACATGAAGAAACCACATCATTAGTATACCTTTGTAACTAAATATGGAAACTATAATATTTTGCACATAGTGGATTGAATAAAATATATTCTTAAACTAATTTCAACTCTTTCTTACTTTTTTTTTTTGCGGTACCGGGGATTGAACCCAGGGGCGTTCTACCTCCGCGCTACACCCCGGCCCTATTTTTATACTTTATTTTGAAACCAGGTCTCACGAAGTTGTGGAGGGCCTCACTAGGTAGAGAGAGAGAGAGAGAGAGAGAGAGAGAGAGAGACGGGGAGAGAGAAAGAGAGCGAGAGAGAGCGAGCTGAGGCTGGCCTCGAACCCAGATCCTCCGGTCTCCACCTCCCAAAGTACTGGGATTACAAGCGTGCGCCACCATGCCCGGCTTCTTTCTTACTTTTTTAATGTGACTACTAGAAAATCTGAGATCACAGGTATGGGTGGCTCGCCTTGTATTTTTCATTTAATAGTGCTGATTCAAAGATCAGTTTTGACTTGAACTATTATAGTTCATCCACCTGCTTAATCTCATCTCCAGAAGTAAACCTTAATATTTCTCTGTCAAGTGTGCTTTTTGTTTCCTAATAGAATTACTTAAATCTTTAAAGGGAAATCAGGGGTGGGAAGAAAGTTCAAAAGAGACAAAAGGCTCTAGCCAATAAGCTTTCTCCATGAACAAGCAAATAAGCAAATGCAATTGCTTCTTAATCATTTTTTTTTTTGTGACTGGAGATTGAACCCAGGGGTGTTCAACCTCTGAGCCTCCCCCCCTTCTTTTTTTCTGAAAGAGTCTTGTTAAGTTGCTAAGGGCCTCACAAAGTTACTGAGGCTTTCCTCGAACCTGCGTTCCTCCTGTCTCAGTCTCCAAAGTACTGGGATTACAGGCATGCACTATCATATCTGGTTTGCTTCTTACTCTTGAGTGATATATGTACTTAGTCACTGATAGAATCACATGAAGAATTAAAGAAGTGGAAGTTACAGCAAGGTGGAAAAGAAAATTGCATTCCAAAAAGTGTTCCATGATGCTGTATGGGAAATCTTGGAAATGGGAGAGAGAGACTTGAAGAATAAGTTTTCATGGCATTGTGAATGGAATTTTGGACATACAGGAAATGCATGCTAATGGTAGCTGTAGGATGTCAAAAGATAAGATGGGAGAATGGAAGTGGGGGCTGGGGGAAACACTGGTTACAACATTTTTTTTTTTTTTTGCGGTACTGGGGAATGAACGCAGGGGCGTTCTACCTCTGCACTACGCCCCCGGCCCTATTTTTTATACTTTATTTTGAAACCGGGTCTCACGAAGTTGTGGAGGGCCTCACTAAGGAGACAGAGAGAGAGAGAGAGAGAGAGAGGGAGAGAGAGAGAGAGAAAGCGAGAGAGCTGAGGCTGGCCGCGAACCCGGATCCTCCGGTCTCCGCCTCCCAAAGTACTGGGATTACAAGCGTGCGCCACCACGCCCGGCTCTGGTTACAACATTTCTAAGTTAGAATTTTTCAGTAGGCTTAGATCAGTTCCAGGATGTGCTGCTTTTGCATCTTAAAAATTCTACCCTTGAAATCTCTAATGCCATCCCTGCCAGCCACTACTGGATATAGTATCCATGCATTCTGGCATCCTGGGTGTTCTGTGCTCCTCTGCATCTAATATGGCAATCACACCTCCAAACAACACTTGTTCTATAGTGTCTAATGAAGTTGACCGCACCACTGTCCACCTTATCACAACATGGGAGCCCAAGTTAACTTCAATTCACTCTTCTTTCTGACCTCCTTCCATACCCAATCAACCATTAATTGACAGGTCTAGAATCCCTTAATATCTTTTCCCTCTATCCCCATTCATCCCCTCTACACTGAACCCAGAAACCTCATGACTCATCCTCAAGTCTTCAATACTATCCCCCTGGAATCCACACTTTAAAATTTTTCAAAAATTATTCACCCAAAAATTATATCTGACCACATTGTTTCCCATTTAAATATATTCAAAGACGACACATTAGCTATAGAATTCAGGTACATTTTCTGAATGCACTTGGCACCCACCCATCAACCTGTGTATTCATTATTTAGTGCTTTTGTGTGTGTGTGTGTGTGTGTGTGTGGTACAGGGGATTGAACTTAGGGGCGTTCTACCTCTGAACCACACCCCCAGACCTATTTTATTTATTATTTTGAATCAGGGTCTTACTAAGTTGCTGAGGCTGGCCTGAAACCTGTGGTCCTCAGCCTTCAAAGTACTAGGATTACAGGCGTATACCACTGCACCTGGCTACTTGCTTCTTATTGATCATACTCTATGCTTAAATAGTATCAACTGTTTACAATGTGTTGTATGTCCTATGCTATTTTATGACTTTCTACTTTTGTTTATGCCGATACTTCTGTCTGGAACATCTTTCCCACTTATTTTAATATCATTTACCTTCAAGACCCAATTTTGTTATAATCTCTCATGGGAAGTCCACCCAGCACCTCCAGGCTGAGCTGTGATCATTCTACTCTGTATTTCCATATCACCGGGGTAATATTTCTAGTTCAGTACTTAACACATTATATTGAAATTGTTAAAATTATCTGCTAAGTATCTGCCTCTTCTACTAGACTCCAGGAATCACTAATGCAGGTACCAAAATGCATGCATCTTTGTAGTCTCATTGCTAATATCAGCTGACTTTTGGTGAATGTTTGTTGAAATGAACTGAACAAGGGGAAGTATCCAAACAGATTGGGTTTGGAGACCTTTATGCCCATAAAGACAGAGCTTTAGAGTCTTGGTTGTCTCCCTGTAGACCAAGGAACTAAAATGACAAGAAAGCATTAATGTGGGTAACAGAATGAGGATGAGGGAAAAAAGTAGCCACAAGCTATTGACCTTAACAAGACAAAATCTCAAAGGAAGGCCTTTCACAGTCAGTGAACACATGAGGAGGCCCACATGGAAGGCTGGTGCCTCACTCCTGTGTTCCCGGCCCTCAGGGAGCATGTGAACTTGTTAGAATATTGCTCATCTCTTGACCTTCAATTCTTCCCTTAAAGCTCATTTTTATCAGATTTCACCTGCATAAAACAATTGTAAATTCAGGGTGTGTGATTTTCCAAAGTCTAAACAAATCTTATTCTGCTCATGACTAAAATAAGCTCTACTGGATGTAAGGGCCAGCCCCTTAGGAAACCAACACAGCAACTCTTAGTATGAGGGAGAAATAAAAGGAGCAGGAAGCAGAACTGAATGATTTACCCCAAGAGTGTTGTAAGAATGTTTTCTTATGACTTTCCCAATTAGCAACCTGAACTTAGTGGCCACAACGTGATAGCTCTGTATTTCCTATCCAGAAATCAGTGGAGCCTGGGAGATTGACATAATAGTCTAAATTTCTGGCTCAGCACTAAAGGCTTTGCCCAGATGGGCTTTGCCTGATGGCAAGGTTGGCTTTCTTTTCTGTTCAGGTGCACATACTAGGCAGTGTGGGTTTAGAGGGACTATCATTAATTTCCCACTTTATTGACATACCTCTTTCAATGTTATCTAAATGACTAAACTTGACAAGTCCCCATCATGAAGACCTCTGGTTCAGAGGGGAGTCAGTGGAAAGGGGAGTTGCCTTTTAGAGCCTCATGCCTGCACTTGGTTTCATTGAAGCAGCAAAGTAGTTACCCTAAGAAGAGCTGACCTTGTGACTTCAAGCTTTCCAAGCCAGATGTGCAAGAATGCACAGATGAACAATGGGAATGCATATTTGAAAAGATTTCAAGTCCACTTGAATTTGCATAAATTTCACATCCACTCCATGAGCCCAAGGCTTATGAAAGAGTCTGTGTTCTCAGACTGTGGTGCCTGCAGGCCTGTGCACCTGAAGACGGGCAGGTATTTCTACACCAAGACATGGAGACACCAGTCGTCCTGGCAAATGAGTGCAGCCACCCCTCCCTGCTTTCCCACACTTCTGGACTGAGAATTTGCCCCAGGAAAGCGTAGTGTGAGCTGGCACAGCCGGATGAGGTAGGTAGAGCAGTAATGACAGGAGAAAGAGCAATGAGGTCAAGACTAATAGCAGAGTAGCAGAAGGGAGGTGAAGGTCTGAGAAGAGAAGCAAGTCTGACAACCCTGCATTATGTTGTCAAGTGCTAAACCAAGTGCATCTCCTCGCTTTTAGACTGTGGGAAAGGGGGATTGTGACTGAGTCTGGTTTCCGACATCATTCTCCAGTGGTTATGCCTCTCCAGATGTTACACAGATGAGAGATTAGATCGGATACAAGACATGCAGTTGAGCCCAGGTGGAAAGGGCCCAATACAGGTAAAATGAGAAGTGTTACCTATCACAACTGCACACATTTAGACATGAATCCCTCCTCAATGCCAGTCTCTCTCTTTTTAAAATTAATTGTTTATTGGTACATTGTGATTGTACATGATTTTGAGGTTCATAATGATACATTTGTATATGCACACAACATATGCACTCCCCAAACCTCCCCTTTGCTTCCCCTTCCTCCCTGAACACGATAGTGAGAGTCTTAGTGATAGGAAAGTCATTCTCTTTATACTGTGCCATGGGTCGTGAAAGCTTCCCTAACAGTTTCTGGTGATAGCAGATCCTGGTTCTTGCACATGACATTGCAAATGTGAGTGACAGAAGTGCACACTCTGTCTGCTGCAGGAAGGACCCAGCCCTCAGTGCTCTCAGCTGCTAAGCCAGAAAGATTCTGCACAGAAAACGAACACCTTCTCTAGAATGCAATGTGGCCTCAGCTGAGCCCCAAGTTGACGGGCGCTGGCAAGACCTCCAAAGGAAAATGTCAGCGGCCAAATCACCTCCTGTCCAAACCCAGAGCCCCCACTGCTTAGTCCACTCAGGGATGATGACAGATGCCAGGGCTCTGCTTCCACGCTCTCCTCTCACTTTGTAGAGTGAGTCACTGGCTGCGCTGTAGCTGTCCTCACAACCATGTCTCATTAATCTCTGTGGCAGCTTTGGTGGTGGGCTTGGCATTTCCACCTCAATCTTACCCTCTAACACCTTCTCCCTTTGCTTGGCCCCTTTCACATCAGTCTTCTTGGACTTCTCCCCTCACCCCTGGGCCTCTGTAATTGTACTTCCTACTTCAATGTTCTCCCCCAGTCTTGTAGGGCTAACTACCTGATTCAGGTTCTGATTAAACATACCCTACAGAAGGCTTTATCTATTTCATCACCAATTGCTCCAATCTACTCCCTCTATTCCTACATCTTCTTTTTCACCCTACTCTGACTTATTTGTCTTCAAGCACTTCCAACTATCTAAAATATATATTCATCCTTATCTGGTTATTTATTCTTTTTTTTTTTGTGGTACCAGGGATTGAACCCAGGGGCGTTCTACCTCCGTGCTACACCCCCAGCCCTATTTTTTATACTTTATTTTGAAACCGGGTCTCACGAAGTTGGGGAGGGCCTCACTAAGTAGAGAGAAAGAGAGGGAGAGAGACAGGGAGAGAGAGAGAGAGAGAGCTGAGGCTGGCCGCGAACCCGGATCCTCCAGTCTCCGCCTCCCTAAGTACTGGGATTACAAGCGTGCGCCACCATGCCCGGCTCTCATCTGGTTATTTTGATGTTGTAGTCTGTGTCTGCAACTACAATGTAGGAGCCAAATAAGCATAGGCTTTTTCTGACTTTCCTGACTTCTAGTGTGGAGACACTGCTTGATATATGGTAGTGCGGCAATAAATATTTGTTAACTGAATGAATGAATGCTGTGAGAAAAATGTATTATTCATTGGCTTGCTCCACATTCCTCAATTAGGCAGAGGGGAAAAAATGACTCAAACCAGGTCTTTGGATTTCTAATTCCACGCTATTTCCTGTACACAAGGTTGCCTCTATTGCAAAACTTATATTTGGTTTCAATGTTTATTCCAGGGAAAAATAAACTACTCTGGACAGGAAGCCTGAGGCGACTGCCACAGTCACCATGAATTAGAACTCACATAGTATCAGATATTTTATTTTGAATCCTCACAAAGTTGAAGCATCAGTTTCCCTAAGAGAATGCAAAGCTGGACACCTATGATAGCAGCTCTGGAGGAGCGGAAGATCTGAAGCTGCCATGAGTCGGGGTGTTTCCAATTAGCTCCCATTCTAATAATGAGTAACACCATTAGCAGAACTCCCAGAGGACGGAAGTCTTGCCAATGCAATTCCAAGTGAGCCTATGATCATCCTGATTGAGTGTGGTGCTCAACTAACTGGTCACCCCACACGTAGATGGCAGTAACTTTTCTGACTCCTTGTGTCCCCTGGTAGATGAGATATCTCCCCTTTGAAATCCGGAGCTTTTGATTTATACATCTTGTATATTTCTCATCAAAAGATCTACAAGCATAAAAGATTAAACATACTTTAAAAACTCCATTAAGTATTTATTAAGTATGCATTAAGCATTTATACTATGATATTATGAAGTATTTTTCAAATGTAGAGTGATTATATGCTCATTATATAAAATTTGGAATATTAAGCTAAATGAGGGAATCAGTCATAATCCTACACAATTTTATAGATAAACTGTAGAGTCATTTAATCAAGTTCAAAAAAGAAAAATTCTATGGGAATTGCATTTTATATTTCATAAGTATATTTCATTAAATTTATAAATCAAATTGTGAAGAACTGCCATGCTTATAATATTCAGTCTTTACATCCATAAGCATGATATATTTCCATGTTTTAGTGTTTTAAAATATATCTTACAGCCGGGTGTGGTGGCTCACGCTTTTAATCCCAGTACTTTGGGAGGTAGAGACCAGAGGATCCGGGTTCACGGCCAGCCTCAGCTCTCTCTCTCTCTCTCTCTCTCTCTCTCCCTATCTCTCTCTCTCTCTACTTAGTGAGGCCCTCTGCAACTTCGTGAGACCGGTTTCAAAATAAAGTATAAAAAATAGGGCCGGAGGTATAGCACGGAGGTAGAATACCCCTGCATTCAATCCCCGGTACCGCAAAAAAAAAAAATATATATATATCACTATATACATGCATATACATAATACATATACATTTATAAGTAAACATACCAAATATATGCAAGTCTTATATGAAGAAAAATATAAAACTTTACTGAGGTATACTAAAAAAGACCTATGTGCCTAAATAATATATACGTTATATTTATAGAAGTACATATATTGAATAATGTATTTATCATTTCATGTATAGTTTTACAATGTTTTTGACTTGTAAACAAAATTTTGGAGCTCTATTACATCCCATTGTAGGATTATTGCATATGTTATTTAACTGTTGTCCTTATTCTGGTTCTTTAAGAGTTTTCAAGTTTTTACTATAAAAAATATTGAAATGATTTTCAGTAGTGATATTACAAGACTGAAATACATGAACTTCTTAAGGACTCTTGATACACACTACCAGATACTTTTCCAGAAAGGTTGTGCTAATTTGCATGCTTTCATCATCTCAATTTAATGTACCATTTGCTATAGTTTGGATCTAGAATGTTCCCCTGAGTCCCATATATTAAAGTAAAGGCTTAGCTGGGCATGGTGGAACACGCGTATAATCCATTACTTGGGAGGCTGAGACAGGAGGATCGCTGATTCACGGCCAACATCAGCAATTTAGCAAGGCATTCCATTACTTAATGAGACTCTGTTTCAAAATAAAAAGTGAAATAAAATAGAGCTGGGGGTGTAACTCGGAGGTAGAATGCCTCTGGGTTCAATCCCCAGTACCAATAAATAAGTAAATAAGTAAATAAATAAATAAATATAGTAAAGCTTGGTTCCCAACCCATGGCGCTATTGAGAGGTAGTGGATCCAATGAAAGATGGGGCCTAGTGGGAGGTCTTTAGATCACTGGGGGGGGGGGCTGGTTATTTCCGCTTCCTTTTTGCTTCCCAGCCATGAAGGGAGTGGCTTTGCCTGGCCATGTGCACCCACCATGATGTTCTGCCCTCCCCCCCACACCACCACTAGTAGAGGCCTAAATGCAATGTGTGTGTTCAATCTATGAACTGTGAGCCAAAATAAACCTTTCCTTTTATAAGTTAATTATCTTAGGATGGAAACCTGACTAACACACTATTGTTCTCTTTTCAATTACTGCTGATTTGTAGATAACCATGGCATCTAATTTTAGTTCACATTTCCTTGAGTAATACGGTTGGCAATTGGGAAAAAGGGTCAGTGGTATTACTCATGCCTTGATAAAGTCTATCTCTGAACATAGAGCTGGGAAGAGATGTGTTCAGTGAATCCTTGCAGGTTAGAATGAGCAGGCTTCTACACACCACTGGTGGCAGATAGCATTACTGTTAAAGAGTTTGTAGTCGGCCAGACTTGGGATCCTAGTAGCTTTGTGATGTTGGGCATACATACCATACACAACTGTTTTAAGTTTCAATAAGATAATTAAAGTATTTAGCACAGTTTCTGAACAAGAATAAAAATGCAATAATAGCTATTGTTATATCTCATATAGTACTAGTAATGTTATTTTTTTGTAAATAGTCTGTCCTATTTGACCATTTATATTTCAGTAAAACCTACTGTTTTTCTTATTGACTTTTGTAAAAATTTTACATACTGAGAGCATTAATCATTAAGGCTATTTTTTACTCTTTTGTAGATGAGGCTTACTAATTTTATATGCATTTAGACATGTAGAGACTAAAAAATAGGTGTTTAGATAAATTTATCTTTTCTCCTTTGATTTTTTTTTCTACTGCATCTATGCTTAGAAAGCAACTTATTCCATCAGACATCATAAAAATATTCAAAAGAATTCTTCTATTTATTTTTCTACTCTCATGTTGTTCATTTAACTGTTTAAGTGTCTTGGAATTTAGTTTGGTATATCACATGGGCAAGAAGTTAAAATTTAAAATATATAACCTACCAGCTATGTACTGTGGGCCATGTACTATGACATTAATCTCTCAACCTCAGTTTCCTCATTTGTAGTTAAAGATGATAGTATTATGTGTTATATAAGTTTGTTAAAAGAAACTGAGTTATAACTTGTAAAGCACAGAGCACAGCGTCTGGTACATTGGGGCTGCTGGATGGGGTCTGCCAACATCAGTGTCAAGCATCACTATTACCATCATCATCTTCACTTTTTGTTTTATATCCTTATCCTTATCAATTATTGACTTTTTTACTTTTAAAAAGAGACTTTATTAACAATACAAATTAGACACTACTACTACTTCTGCTACTACCAACAAATAAATTCCAGCAAACTTCTGCTTAGGGCTGAAGTTCGCTTCCAAGCCACAAACACAGTGTGAGGGTCACCATGGAATTAATGTTTCTCTTAGCCCTAAGCTATTGGAGAGACAGTCTTGAGATGAATGATTTTCACCTTGCAGTTCTTTAGACTCAGAAACAAGGTGATCCAGGACACTGTCATTCCTCCAATCTAAACCTGAAGTTGAATATTGATCTATTTGTCATGGGAATTCTGATGTGGACCATTCAGTTCTACAAAGAACAAACAGTGCTGGAAGGCCAAGAGACTGATCCTTTTCAGAAATACAGAACTTCTTCAGGGAAATTGATTCTAAATAAGAAATAAGGAGAGGTCATTGCCTTATACACACCTAAGCCTTGGTTGTTGGACTGGGCCGTGATGTAATTTCAAGTGCCCAGGGGAAAGACATCTATCTGCCCTTCTCCCAAATTTCCCACCTGCAAATGCAAACAAATGATGCTGCTGCTCCAGATCTCACCTAAGCACAGTGTATGAACACACTGTGGGTAGGCACTCACTCAGTGTTTGCTATGAGTGCATGAATACTTTGATTATTTGTACTAAGATGTACAAGGATGATGTAAAATTTGGAACAAAAGCAGGAAGACCAAGGAGTGCTATACCTTGTACACTTAAAGAAGGGAGTGAGGGGTCAGCATAGGCTGAGGCAAAAGGGCAGAATGGGAACAGAAATGATCAGGACAGCCTGTGTGTGTACTTCTATACAACTCTGAACAAATCAGCCAAATTCTTTGACCATAATATGTTGAATATTGCCTTAATTTAATATTCCCATCATTTGAGCCCAAACAGGTAAGAATGGGTTGCACTTCCTGCCAGGGAAGGCTTTCTAATTGTGCTTGGTTTGTTACTGACCTCTTTAAGTATTTTTTCTGTATTTTTTATTTTCTGTGGTTTGAATGTGATATGTCCATGTGCAGTTGTTTAGGGTATTTATTCTGCTTGGTGAACTTCTTGGATCCATGGTTTAGTGTCTGACATTAATTTGAGAGAAATTTTCAGTCATTATTACTTCAAATATTTTTTCTGTTCCTTTATCCTTCTTTCACTACTGGTAATCCAATTGCAGATACATTATATATTTTGTCCCACCATTCTTAGATACTCTGCTCCATTGTTTATGTTTTTGTTTTTGCTTTTTGGTCCTTTTTTTTTAACTTTTTATGTTCATTTATTGGTGCATTGTAATTATACATTTTGATATATGTCAGGGTATGAACATCATACATGCACACATTGCACATTTAGCCCTCCCTTCAATCCCACCCTATTCCCTCCCCCTTCCCTCCCTTTCATGCTCCAGATAGTGATTGAGTCTTATAGGTTTGTTTATTTCTTTGCTATTTCATTTTATGAATTTCTGTTGACATATCCTTAATGTTGGAGATTCTTCCCTCAGCCATGTCCATCTGAGGCATTCTTCATTTCTGTTACACTGTTTTTTATCTCTAGCATTTCTCTTTCATTCTTTCTCAGAATTCTCAGAATAATGAGCCTATCAAAGGCACTCTTCATTTCTGTTACACTGTTTTTTATCTCTAGCATTTTTTTTTTATTCTTTCTCAGAATTCCATCTCTCTGCTTACCTTACCAGCCTGTTCTTGCATGTTATCCATTAGGACCCTTAGTGTAGTAACCATAGTTGTTTTAAATTTCTGGTCAAGTAATTCCAACATCCCTGCCATATCTGATTCTGGGCCTGATGCTTGTTCTGTCGATTCAGACTGTGTGTTTTGATTTTTTACTATACTTTGAAATTTTTTTGTTAAAAGCTCAACATGATGTGTTGGATAAAAGGAACCTCTTGAGTTGGGAATAGAGTTCGGTGGTAGAGTGCTTGCCTAGCATGAATGTGAGGCCCTAGGTTCAATTCTCAGAACTGCAGGCAGGGGGAGAAACTTTTATAGTTCCTCTAGGCACTTAGTAATGCTGTGGTAAGGTATGGAGGAGAGAAAATGTCCTTGTCCTCCAGTCCTATAATTAGGTCTCAGTCTTCTAGTGAGCCTGGTCCCCCAGACTGTGACCTTAGCAAGTGTTTCTAGTTCCCCTCCCTTAGGTGGGACAGGGTGGCTAGAGGGGGCTGGAGTTGAGTGTTTTCCTTCTCCCAGGTTGAATGGGTTCTGGTAAGACCCAGGCAGGTTGGGTACTGATGCAGTAGCTTCTCCTGATATAAGACCTTGTTAAGAGCAGAATATTCTAGGAAATAAAAGCCCTGTTTCTTTTGTAATAGGGTTAGCCCTAGCCAAATAAGTGCCTTCTATATTTTGGGCAAATGGACTTAGGTTCTCCACTTTTTACATGGAGGCCACAGGCTAGCGATGATAATGTTAGTGAGTGCTTTCCACAATCTTTCCAAGAGGCAGTTTATCTTTCCTTTACTGCTTCATATCCTGATCAGAAGGGATGCTATTGATGGGTTGGAGGTAGGAGTATGGAGGAAATGTTATAGGGCAGCTTTGGTCTCATACACAAAATGATAGCAGGTTTTATGAGCTAAGAATTATGTCCTAACATCTCTGAGAAATGTGACTTTAGTTTTAGAACATGGTAGAATCCCTGTTCACCAGGAATGACTACAAAGGCAGAAAGAGATGAATCATCTAATCTATGGTCAGACGGTAGCTCATTGCAACAGGGGGATAATAAAGAAAGGTTACAATTCTCGAATATATTTGCTTAACATGAGAGGTTGAAACTCTGTCTCTGGCTATAAAGTTAAGGTGAAGGGCAAATTGAACAATTATCCAGTGGATTTAATCAGAGTAGACAATCAATGTGGATTATTCAGTTCAAAGAATCCTTATCAATAGCAGTCATTTTTAACCAAATTATCTAGAAACTATATTTCAATTTTTAATAACTTTTCCTAATTGTAAGTAATCCTAATTCTATCTTTCAGTTTATCACTTTGCAAAATATTCATATTCTTTAGACTTTCCTGAATGTGTGTTAGGATATCTAAATAACAGTGTACATAATTTAGTTATAATTAGTGAAATCATATTATTTCTATATACATATGCTATTTTTAAACCAATTTAAACATTTTAATTAAAATCTAACTGGAAAACAAATTAATATACAAATAGTTATTTATGTCTATATCCAAATGATCCATATGTTGGATCATGAATTGGTCAAATATGTGGTTACATCAAGAAATATTTTAATTTTCCTAAGTATATTAATTTCATAAACATTTCTGGAGAGAGAATAAAAATAATATAGATGGTGCCATTGAGTTTTTTCATTTCCTTTTTCATTTTAACTGTAATAATATAAAGCATAACAAAATTTATCATCTTCACTATTTCTAAGTGTACAGTTCAGTAATGTTAAGTTTATTCACATTATTGCGCAACCAATCTCCAGAACTTTTTCATCTTGCAAAACTGAGATTGATCCATTAAAGAAACAAATGCCCATTTGCCTCTTCACCAGTCCCTGGAAACCACCATTCTATTTTCTTTTTCTATGAATTTGCCTAATCTAGATACATCATGTAAGTTGTATATACAGTATTTGTCTTTTTGTAACTGGCTTATTTCACTTAGAATAATGTCCTCATAATTACTGAGCATGTGTCAAAATTTTCTTTCTTTTTAAGTCTGAATAATGTTGTCGTGTGTGTGTGTGTGTGTGTGTGTGTGTGTGTGTGAGTGTGTATCCAGTCATTCATCCATCAATGGACCCTGGGTTACTTCTACCTTTTGACTATTTTGACTATTGTGAATAGAGCTGTTATAAACAGATATGCAAATTTTTCTTCAAAGCTCTGCTTTCAAGTCTTTTGGACATATATACATATATATATATATATATATATATATATATATATATATATACCCAGAAGTGGAATTGCTTGGCAATTCTATTTTTAACTTATTTTTAACTCTTTGAAGAACTGCATAGCAACTGCACCATTACATTCCCGCCAGCAGTGCACAAGAGTTTCAATTTCTCCACATCCTCACCAATACTTGCTGTTTTCCGGGTTTAGTTTGTTTCTGTTCTTATAATATCTATCCTAACAAATGTGAGTTGTTTGATATTTCATGGTAGTTTTGATTTGCATTTCCCCAGTAATTAATGATTTTGAGCATCTTTTAATAGACTTGAAGTAACTATTCATGTTCTTTGCCCACTAGCCCCCCACCTTTTTGTGGTACTGGGGATTGAACTCAGGAGCATTATATCTTCGTGGTACACTCCCAGCCCTTTTTATTTTTTTTTATTTTGAAACAGGGTCTTGCTAAGTTGCTGAGGGTCTCACTAAGTAGTTGAGGCTGGCCTCAAACCTGCAATGCTCCTGTCTCAGCCTCCCAAGTACTGGGATTACAGGTGTGTGCCACTGTGCCTGGCTTCTTTGCCCATTTTTTAATCATGTTATTCATTTGTGTTTTGTTGTTGGCAAGTAACCTATTTCCCAGAATCCCCCAACAAGATCCCCTCACAGCTCATGTCCTTTCATGTATTCAACTCTAGTTCCAACTGCTGGCCTTTTCCCAGGCTGCTTTCATCATTTGTGAGAACTTCTTTCCCCACCTCCGTCTACCCATCAGTTGTTATATTCAACATAAAGCTCCATCAGTTTCTCTCATCTACCCAGATTTTTCTTCGTTCTCTTTTAACTATGCAATCAGTTGAAGTATAGTTCAGCGTTTAATTGTTCTATATACTTTTGTTTCTCCAGGATTATAAACTCCTTTAAGAATGTGGTCTTCTGGTTTCAAAATTAGAACACTATATGCAAATAAAAGATACCATAATTATTTTTAGAAACAAGGATTTCTATGTGTTTACTGACCTGTATATTTAAATCTCTGGAATTAATTCAGCACGCAAACTCTACCAAGTCAAATGCAGTCATCTAAAAGATGACTCTTAGGAAGGAGGAAAGCCACTGGTTCTACTCTAGTCAATTTCAAATTTATCTTCTCTGCACTTGAGATCTCCCTTTTAGGAAATTACTTAAATGAATCCATCTGATTAACACTCCCAAGATCAGTTTAGTGTCTTCCAAAATAATAACCTACAAAATAAAAAACAAACAAAGAAAAAAACACACATAAGCCAAACCTAGAAGAAATTTCTCAGCCTGTCAATGAGAGGGAACAGCTTTATAGTCATTATCCCAAAAAGAAACCTTGTTCCCCTTGGTCATCACTCTCAGCCCCTCCATCCCCCCAGCTCTAAGTAACTAGCAATCACCCTCAGCAACTTAACAAGGCCCTCAGTATCTTAGTGAGACCCTATTTCTAAATAGATAGATGATAGATAGATAAATTATATATTGTATTGGACAGGGTTCTCTAGATTAACAGAATACACAGAATGAGTATATTTGAAAAAGGGACTTATCAGATGGGCTTACAGTTTGAAGCAATGTAGTCCCAGGTTCTGACTGCACGTGGAGAGTCAGAGGAACCAGCAGCTGGTCGAACGGTCTAAGAGCTGGAGTCTTAGGATCGGAGCAACCACCAATTCAGTCCCAGTCCAAGACGTGAAGATCAGGAAGCTTTTCGGAGAAACGATGGTGAAGTTTCAGTTCCAAGAGCTGGAGGCCGAGAAGATCAAGAAGCTCTTCAGAGAAAGGCGAAGCCGGCAGCCAACGATCTCAGGCGAGAGCAGATGCGTTTTCCTCGGAAAGAGTCGCGCACACTCTACGCGGCTTCTCCCTCTTTATCTAAGTCCGCACCTATCAGAATCCTGCTGCCTACATTCAGGGCAGGGCTCTCTCTTTAATCTGCTGTTACACACCCAAAATCACATAATCTTGGGTGTGTCATGATCAGGTCAAGTTGACAACTTAGATTAACTATCACATATATATATATATATATTGAGAGAGAGAGAGAGATGGGGCTGGGGTAGTATCTTGGAGGTAGAATGCCCCTGGGTTTAATCCCCAGTACCAAGACCCCAAGCCTCTTGCAAATAGAAATTAAGATGTTTGAGAATTACGTAGCAAGAAAGAAACTAATTCAGCTATTTTCCAAATAAAGTTTCAGTTTCTATCCAATTAGTGTTCAATATGCATTCTGTTCCTCTTATAAAAATAAGAAATGCCTTCAAGGCTGCCTTTTTAGGAGGTCACGCTTATGGTGACCTCATAAATGTGCTGACAGTTCACAACTCTAGTAATTATGTGTAACCTCCACCTTCCTCTCTTCTCTGGATGTACTTCTCCTAAATCTTCCTCATTTCTCAAGATGCCAAAGTCTACCAGATGTAATAACACACAAGACAAAGGTCCCTGGATCACTCTCCACTTCATTGTAATCCAATCATGTAATTAATGGATAGTTTATATAAAGTATATATATATATATATATATATATATACACATCAGAAAGGCTCCTAAAAGGTTTGTACTTTTGAATAAACATGAGTTAAATACAATGCTAGGATTTTCAGTAAAAAAATTATATATATATAATCTATATATAATATATAATCTTATAATATGTATAATCTTTTCACAGATTTTAGTAAAACAATGAAACCACAGGGTTAGAAAGAAGTGAGACTATTTGGTGAAACCTTTGCCTTTGCTTGCAGAAGCTAAGGGGCCAAAATTATTTTGCAAGCAATATGTTTTTGCACAAGATTCTGGATGTCTGCATAGAAGCATTGTTTTCTCTGAAATCTAGAGAAAGAGCTGTAGTCCCCCAGCCACTGCAGTAAAAGGGGCCATGTGTTAAGTGACAGGTGGTCAATTTCCTCTGGTCACATTCACTCCTGTGCACTAGGAAGGCAAGAAGGGGTGTGAAATAATTTGAAGGAACAATACTTATAAAGGCACAGTGGACTATTTATTTTTGAAAGATCAATTAGGAAAGGGTGTCATTGCATTGCAGAGTAATACATACGAAATTTAGTTAAAGTCATGACCTTCTGCAGGGGGTCTCAGTATTGAAAAACCACCTAGAGACCTACAGTAAATGCTCTGCTAACTAGCATAGTTGGAGAATGAGGTCCTTTGGCTAATAATACTATGATCTCTTTCATACCTAGACCTCCAATGTCCAGCAATTTAAAGTAAAGAAATACAAAAACGCCCTGTTGGATAACTTGATTTCAAATCCTGGCCACCAGTTGTGTGATGTTAAGTTACCTACCCTTTCTAAGTCTCAGTTTTCATATCTGGAAAGTGGAGGTAAACATGGACTGAATACTATGCTATACTTGTAGCTCTGGTCAAAATAGGGTTTCAGGGCTTGGGTTTGCTTTCTTGCTTGACATAAGTGAAAAACTGGACAAAATAAATGAAGTGCTTTTTTTTTCAGTACTGGGGATGAAATCCAGCGGCATTCTACCTCTGAACTCCATCCCAGTGCTATTTTGTTTGTTAGTTTGAAATAGGGTCTCACTAAGTTGCTGAGGCTGGCCGCAAACCTGTGATCCTCCTGTCTCAGCCTCCCAAACTCTGGGGTTACAAGCATGTGTCACCACATCTGACTGAAGTATTAGTTTTTAAGATGCTGTATA
The DNA here is from genome assembly GCA_004027185.1 of Glis glis. Lineage (NCBI taxonomy): Eukaryota > Metazoa > Chordata > Mammalia > Rodentia > Gliridae > Glis > Glis glis. The sequence goes on from PVJS01014091.1 coordinate 25,463, forward strand.
TTAGACTATGAAGTACAGAATCCCTGGGACATGAGAAATGGAGGTGAGACCTCTGCCTGCCCTGGGTTACTGCTCTGATGGCTTACAAGTCATTGGGCAGAGAGGGAACACTGGGTGTATTCTAGCACATTCCCTGAATTGAAGAAACAGAACTGACCACCATGGGGATCAGGGCCGCTAGAGTCACAAGACAAGTACTGAGCAAAAAGAGTATCATAGAAAGGGAGCTCTGGAGGACTGCAGAGGTCCCCTCTGAAATTTAGCAGTGTACTGATCAGCACATACATGTGGAGAAGAGAACTGAGGCTGGAAAAGAACCTGGTATATGTGGGAAGGATCAGAGGGAACAGTACCCATTATTCACTCAGGGTCCAAAGGGCCTTTTCCCATCAACTAAACTGGAAAAACTTTGTGAGTAAGATGAAATAGGTTAGAGCATTAAGAAGGGTCTTGCCTCGGTAGTAGGAACAAAGTATCCCTAAATCAAACATGGCTCTGATATTGAATAACAAATCATAAAAGAAAGACCTGAAAAGGTCAAATAATTATGTTCAAGAACAAAAAAAAATGCTATTTATAGAAAAATAAAAATATCCAACTTAGAAAGGTAAAATTCACTATTTCTGGCATTCAGTAAAAACACCAGATATAGAAAAAGGGAAATATGATTCATAATAATAAGAAAAAAATCCTTGCATGAAAACTGATTCATAACTCTTATAGATGTTGGAATTAGCAGACAAGGACTTTCAAACAGTTGCTGTAGCCATGGTCCATATGTTCAAAAGTTCAATAGGAATATACATCCATATATAAATGTATACATAGGAATCTTATTTCTTATTCTTGTTCTGGTAATAGGAATAAGAACTATTATGATTTAATTCATGTGTAATTCCTCTGAAATCTTCTATGTTTTTATTTGAAATGTCTTCACATTAAAGAAATTCTATGCTTTCTTCTTGCCATCAAAAATTAATCGCTTTAGCATGGACATAATCCCCTGCAAATGTCCATACTTATAATCACACTCATGCACACCCCAGGTCTTTTCTGAGAACTTGCAAATATCCCTAATTCTCCTTTCCATGTATGCCTCACACTACAAAGCTGAAATTTCTTTGGCCATTTCCTCCCATGTTTATATAGCTCAGCTTTTCAAAAGATTTTAAAGAATGGCTTAGACACACCTAAGAAAAATATGCATTTCTTTTCATGACTTGGCTAAAGGTCAAGGCTTTTCAAATCTCCATTTACTCATGAATCCATGCTCTCAAGTCTGCTGTGCATCAGAAAATGAAGATGCTCTTGATGTTCACTTTTCTCCCTCAAAAAGCTCCTATCACCTTCCCATTTTGCTTTGCTCTTGGTGAACACTGTCATTTATTACCCATAGAAAGAGCTACCCTAGTATTTCTATTCCACTGATGAATCTGGCTGATATCTGGTGGCTGGTAGAACATGCGCAATGCAGTCTTCGCCCCTCTGTGTTTATTCTTTAAAAGGCTTGGAGGAGATAGTAAGTGAATAAAGACTTCTACATGTCAGAAACAGTTTTTTTCCTAAAAACAATTTACTTAAAGTCTTAGGTTGGGATCCCCAGAAGCAGATCCTGATTTGAGGATTTGTGTCCAATGACTTACTGAAGATATACAAGAGAAACTTACAAGGGGATGCAGGCAGCAGAGGAGGGCACTAGAAGGAACCAAGCAAGGGTGTGATTCCAGGCAACATCCCGTGGAGACTGGCTTCATCTGGATACTGTAGAGAAACTTAAGCATGTGACTTACACCTCAAAGGTTTCCTTCTTTGAGGTCAGTGAGCTGGGTTTTCATACTCTCACAGAAGTCAGTTATTCACTGATGATGGGTTGGGGATATATAAAATCCCAGATACTTTCAGCTCTCTGAATATCCAAATTATGAGGTTCCAGATATCTCACCTCAAAGCAAGTTAAAGTGCAGGTCATTGAAAATAAAAGCACACAGAAGCCAGGGAAGAGACACAAGAAAGAACTGGAAGGGTTCCAGAGTATCTGGCCAGAGCACTAGCAGTGTCCCCAGGCACTCAAGTCTTCACAAGGCCCTGGTGTGCTCTGGGCACTGTGCCCAATGTTGAGGACAAAGTAGTGAGAAAAGGAGACTTCTTTCCCATCACTGGTAAATCTAAAATGGAATTGAAAAAGAAAACCTGGCTCTTAGGCTAATAATCACACCAATGAATAGAACATTACAAACTGTACCGGGCGTGGTGGCGCACGCTTGTAATCCCAGTACTTTGGGAGGCGGAGACCTGAGGATCCGGGTTCGCAGTCAGCCTCAGCTCGCGCACGCGCGTGCTCATGCGCACCCTCTTTCTCTCTCTCTCTCTCTCTCTCTCTCTCTCTCTCTCCCAGTCTCTGTCTCTCTCTCTCTACTTAGTGAGGCCCTCTGCAACTTCGTGAGACCCGGTCTCAAAATAAAGTATAAAAAAATAGGGCCGGGGGCATAGCGCGGAGGTAGAACGCCCCTGCGTTCAATCCCTGGTACCACAAAAAAAAAAGAACATTACAAACTGTGAAGTGCTATGAAAAAAATTATCAAAGCATTTACTAGAGGGATTTGATTCAGTCTTTGGTTCAAGAGAAATGCTTTTACAAGTAAGTGATTCAGCATTTAGCAATTTGCTTTTCTGGGTATATGAAGAAAACTCACATTGTAGTTATATTTTCAGTAGATAAAAAACATTTTGCAAACTGGCGATGTCCCAACAAATTTCTTAAAGTCAAAATAAACCCCTGTGAAAATCCTTTAAATAGTACATATGTGAAAAGGAGATAATGTGAAAATGCCTAGACCGGGTGAACTTGGGAATATTCTATAGTCCAAATTTTTAGACAGGCATCACAGCACAACAAAGTCTGAGTAAGAAAGTCACGCACAAATACACACGGTCAGATGGTCCACTTTGGTGGCAAGGATTTGATAGAAACAATGTTAGAACTTTCCACATTGTTATGGTTTGTATCTGGAACATTTCCCAAGGGCTCGTGTACTTAAAGTCTTGGTCCCCAATGCAGCCATGTTCAGAGGTGAGGCTTTTAAGATCATGAGGGCTCTAACATCATCAGTAGATTAATCCATTTGGTGGATTAATAATTTGAGTGGATTATTAGAAGGTAGGATTTAGTTTGAGGAAGTAGGCTATTGAGGGCATGCCTGGGAAGGGTTTATCTTGTCCCAAACCCCCCCCCTTTCCTTCCTTGCTTCTATGAGCCGAGCAGCTTTCCTCTACCATCATGTTTCTGCCTTGGAGCCAGCCAACTATGGACTGAATCTCTGAAACTGTGAGCTGAAATAAATCTTTCCTCCTCTAAGTTGTTCTTGTCAAGAATTTTGGTCACAGAGACAAAAATCTGACTAACATACCATGTTGACATGATATGACCTGCTAGGGACAAGTCCAGGTACTCTGTATTCATTACCTGGTCAAGTCCAAACAAACCAAGCATGAGTTAGGTGGTATCTTTATTCCAAATTTGAAGAAAGCAAAAGAGGATGAGAGAGGTTAAGAAATATCCCTAAGATCACAGGGAGGCAAAGTGGTTGAATGAGATTAGAATGTGAGTCAATCAGAATTCAAAGCTGTGCTATAACCAATTTGTTAGACTGACCAGAAAAGCAGTACCCACTTATGGGAAAACTCTCTTTGGAAAGAAGTAGAAAACATGACAGGTTAAATTCAGCAGAGTATTAGCTAATTATCCACTTGAGCTAGAAGACTGACTAGATAGCTAATGAGCTCCAATCCAGTGTGGTTCCGCCTGAGTCAACTGGAGCCCCTGGCTCTATCAAAGTGCTCCCAGGTGCCTTGTAGGCAGGATATTGTGAAACTTTCTCTGCAGCTTCAAACAAGTCAGATGGTAGTCTCTATTAGTTCCAGCATTTTTATCAAGGACTGTACAGGGTCAAAGTTCCAGAGAGCTGCATGATCATGACAAAACGTCACTGCCAGCAGAAGGGGGTGTCTTTCACCACCACACAAGGGTATGTTTTGTGGGATAACATGCTTAATGCTTCCCATGAGCAGCTCAAAAACATGGACTTCACATCATGAGTCTATCAACCACCAATTGCACTGGGCCAACAGATTGATTTTGTTCTCTCTCCTATGGCAACTCTGAGAAGTTGGAAGTGATGACCTGTATCACCATTGCCAAGAATCCAAAGGCTGTAGAGAGGCGTAGCAGGAGGGAACAGGGTTCCCTGGAGATGCCTGTGAGGTGTTGGACAGGAGGATGTGCAACACTTCAGCAACATCTGAACACAGTGTTTCCCACACCTACCTGATTGTGAGAATCACATGGAACTCAGGTTAAAAACACAGATTCCCAGGCCTAGGGCAGAGCTATCAAACTGAATCCTGCAGGACTGGTGCCCAGGAACTGGGATTTCAAGTAATTTCCCCACGTGATTCTGTTAATTACATATATATGGGAAACATTAAGATCAACTGTTTTTATTATCTCATTTGCATTTCCAGGTATTACAGGGTCCACAAAAATATTCCTACTGGTGAACTTTATTTGAATCACACAGCCCTTTCTCCAGCTACATGCAAGGGCACAAGCTGTAGTTTTGATCTGCATTTCCCTGATGGCTAAGGATACTGAGTTGATTCTCCTAGTATCCTCTTATGTTCATAACTTACCTATTTTTCAAGGTGCAGCTCCAGTCTCCCCTCTTCCTTGAGTATCCCCACTTTTTTGACCCTTTTGGTACTTTCATCTGCATCTCACATATCCTTGTTTGTTATTTCTATGATCTTTAGATTATTGGCTGATTGAAGGCAGACAATATTTTCAACGACTTCCCAATACATACTGTAGTACATTCCATTCAAGTTGTGTCTTAGAAATTCCTCAAAGCAGACTGATGGCATCAATCCAGGGGCTAATTCAAGAAAAGTAAGTTGGGTCAAAACAATGCTCTCTGGCTGCACAGGTCTTTGACTCTTTGACTTGTCATTATTCTCTTATTTATAATGTGTGCCACATTTCCTCCTCACTTCCTTCATGGACAAAGGATTGTATGTTTTCCTCTACAGAGATGAGTGTGGCTCAAGGCACGTACTAAATTCCCACTGATTACTTGATTGATTTTAAAGACCGAAAATGTGTCCTTCCTGACTCACAAGGAGGCCCTCTTGATCTTATGTTGTAGTTTCAAGGTTCTGTGGACAGTAAAAGAAAAAAAATGTGAGCCCAGTGCCATGGTACATGCCTGTAATCCCAGCACTTGGGAGGCTGAGACAGAAGGATCACACATTCAGGGCCAGTGTGTGGTAACTTACTGAGACCCTATTTCAAAATTAAAAAATAAAAAGGGCTGGGGGGTGTAGTTCAGTGGTAGAACACCCCTTGGTTCAGTCTTCAGTACCAAAAAAAGAAAAGAAAAGAAAATGTGTCCATTCTTCCTAAAGATATAACTGATAATTAAAATTAATGAAAATGAATAAATAAACCTTAAGGGTGTATTTCTATTTGTTCTGAATTTTGCTTTGGAGTAAGAGAGAATGAAAATTTGATAGTGCTTAGGTTCTCGAATGTTCCTTTTCAAAACTTTGTCTCAGCTCATACCTGCCTTGGCAAAGTTTTTGCTCATCATGGAAGGAAAGAGCGTATTTTTACAACAACATTCATCTTTCTTTCAGCAATGAAAACATAAATGCTTGGAAAGCTCCGGCAGCCCAATTCAAGTCCTAGGAGGTGATTGTTCTTACATAACAATCTTTAATATTAAAAAATAGAACAATAATATTGAGATTTCATACTCAACTCCAATGACTATAGCACCTTTTATGAAAAGAAGTAAAAAGTAATGAAAGAAAAGTAAAAGAGGGCATCACTCAACTATCAGGGAAGCCTATTCTAATGAGGGAACGAGGCCTCAATTCTTCACCCCAAGATCTGGAGGTACCAGTTAGGAAACGATGCAGGTTTATGTGCTATGAACCCCAAACATGGTCTCCTTTTACCACAAATCCCTCGTCTCAGAACTTTATATTCTTGAACTCTAGAATTCTTCCCTGGTAAGGAAGCCACATTCATAATGTTAGTGGTTTCTCTACAACAACACAACAATTAGAGTTGAATGCTATTCTATTCAAGGATACATAGACACGCACTTTGATAAAGATTACAAAACGGATCACAGACAATGGAAGGGCAGTGGATTTTCAGTGTAAGGCTTTTCTCAAATTTCTGAAGGTTTCTCTTAATTCATTTATAAGAAGAATATAGTTCTTGGCCTGAAAATAGTTTTGAGGGGAAGGGTCATTTTGCAAGAATGCTCTAGTCTGAAAAACTTCATACATTTGGTGAACTAGTCACCTTGACTCAGATAAATTTGAGAAGCATTTTGATTCTCCTGAGCTTCAGAGAATTGCTAGGTGCCTGGTCATTGGAAGGAGCTAGATTAAAACAGCTAGAAAGCATCATTCATGACAATTTGTGCTTTCACATTGGGACTGACCTTTTGATATGTTTGCTTGTTGGGGACTCTGGCCAGATTCTAATTGGATACCATTTTCTACATCCTCAATTCATCAGCCCACTGGTGGAGATAATCCGGGGCCCTTAGTAAAAAGGGAATTGTTTTCTTTGGGTGAACCTGAATAAAGTGAAAAATAAAAAACCAGAGCCAATGACAGATCATGGGCTTTGCAAACTGGGGTTAAAGAAATCCTTACTGAGACTCTGAATTGTACAGAAACTTACAAATAACATGTGACAGAAAGGGTTCCTTGCATGTCTGTTCTCAGAGCAAACAAAAATCAGTAAAGCCCGTGGTGATTTTTCAGGTTACTATTAAAAATACATATCAGAGAAAGAGAAAAATACTATCAAACCTACCCAAACCTAAGTCATAATATCCAGTATTTTGGGGAATAAGTAGATTCTAGTTTTGTCATTATACCATAGACTAAGCAAAAAAAAAAAAAAGTAAGATAGTCTGGGGAAAAAAGTTAAAAGCAGTTATCCAATGTCCTTATCATTAAAAGGAAAATAATTATGCTATCAATGGAAATAAGTACTGTTTTACTAGGCCACAGAGCCTCAGCACAAAATGACAGGAAACAAGTTAGGTTTAATGGATGTTGGGTCATGTCCCTAAAAGATATTTGGTAACTGCGTCCTGTTCCTTGTCCCTATTTTTATCTGACATTCACTTTCATGTGTCTTTGTCAGAGCAAAGATGTGGTGGTAATTTGGGTGTTGTATGAGTTACTTACAAGCTTGACAACAGAAATCTGAAAACAGTAGTGACTTAAATAGGCTAGAAGAGAATTTTATGTAGTAGTGTGAATGTAGTGGGCTGTGTCTCTGATCCAGACTCCTAAATTTTGCTCTGCCATCTTCTGTGAATAGCTGTTTTCTCTCTCTCTCTCTCTCTCTCTCTGTCTCTCTCTCTCTCTCTCTCTCTCTCTCTTCTCTTTCTCTCTCTTTCTCTCTCTCTCTCTCACTGAGGATTGAACCCAGGGGCATTCTACCTCCAAGCTACATCGCCAGCCTTTTTTATTTTTTATTTTGAAATAAGGTCTAAGTTGCTGAGGCTGGCCTCCAACCTGAAATCCTCCTGTCTCAACCTCCCGAGTACTGGGCTTATAGGCATGTGCCATCATGTACCGTTCAGATCCTTTTCTTTAAGGGCAGGTTTCAGAATTTTTATACATCACTTTGATTCTTGTTAATTTGGCCTCAACTTGGGCACAAAACCACTCAGCTTAGAGGGAGGCTGGAAAATGTGTCTTTTAACTGCAAGCTATGTGCCCATGGTCTATCCTAATTGCTTATGCCCAGTTCTGATATGTATTGTAGCATGCCACCCAGCTTTCAGGGCTTTTAGTATTTCAGGGACAGAATTTACATCCAGATGCCACTCTCTGAGCTTTGGTAAGATTTCAGGACGCTTTCCACGTATTCCTCGATCACCAATAGCTAGAATCTTACACTAGTCCTATGACTTGTCCAACCTTGTTAATTCCTCCCTGTCCTTAGGCTAAAAGTTTATATTATTTTTGTTTGCTAAACATTTAGGATGGCACTCAAGTACCACTAAACAGTGCCCTGTAGAGACTTAAATCACTGGATTTGCTGAGTGTGTGTGTGTGTGTGTGTGTGTGTGTGTGTGTGTGTGTTCAAACGTTTTGTTGGGGAAGGGGGGATGAGTGTGGTAATTTGAAGTAACAACTAGAAAAGCTGGAAAAAATTAAGTATTGGAAGGCATCACAAAGAAAGCACGTCAGTGAAGTATGCTGGGGCTTTATCCTAAGAGAAGAAGGAAGCCGAGAAGAGGTGTTTGCGTTTACTTTGCTCCTAAGGACACCTGTACACTGAAAAAGCACCTGTGCAGAGCATCTCCAGTCTCACAGGTGTGCTCACTCTGTGACAATCCTCAAGCTAAAAAGTTAGAACCTTTATAATTTCAATAAGTGTGCTATATTTAAAAAATATTTAGAGATATATTCTTGAAATAAATCAAAGATATATGAAAATAATGTAACAAACACCTATGAATTCAAGATTAAATGAATTTTATCATTTAAAAAGTTACTTTAGCCAGATGTAGTGGCGCGTGCCTTTAATCCCGGTACCTGGGAGGCTGAGACAGGAGGATCGCAGGTTTGCGGCCAGCCTCAGCAACTTAGTGGGACCCTCCACAATTTAGTGAGACCCTGTTTCAAAATAAAAACAATAAAATAAAATAGGGCTGGAGCTGTAGCTCAGAGGTAGAATGCCCCTGGGATCAATCTCCAGTAACACACATACACACACACACACACACACACACACACACACATACACACACACACAAATAATAATGATAATAAAAATAAAAAATAAAAATTACTTTATATTCATTTAATTTAATAATAAACAATATGTATTAGAGATAACCAGAGTTCTACCCCATCTGTGTAATTCCCTTCCTTGGGAAACATTATACTGATGTTGTGTACCATTCCTGTGCATGGATTTGTAGTTTCATTATGTATAGTAAATTAATAAATAGTTACAGAGAATTTGTTCATGGTGTAGAACACGATATTCACTGGTCATGGTATATATATATTTCTTTTGTGAATTTCATGATCAAAATTGACCAGCTTTTTTCCATTAGGTTGCTTATATTACTGATTTTTAGGACATTTAAAAACATGCTCTAGAACTTTATTCTTTGTCTGGCAAATGAGTTGCACAAATAATCTTCTCCCAACAGGTGACAACTTTTGAAGAAGTAGCTTTGATGATTATTCAAAGAAGCTTTTATTTATTATTAGTGATAATGCCAAATTTGTCATTCTTTGCATTCTTGTTTTATTTTCTATGTTATACTTAAGGAGTAATTTGTTAGTCCAATGACATTACTTTTTCCTCTAATAGTCTTGAAGTTTTGTTTTCATACCAAAGTCATCAATTCATCTGGAGTTAATGTCTGTGTATGATATGAGGTACACGGGAAATTTAAGCTTATACATAGCACTCCACCAGGAACAGGTTTTCTCTTTTCCTCAATTAAGTGAAATGCCATCTCAATTATGTGCCCAGCTTCTATACATTCCTGTGTGCACTGCTTTATCCCCTCACCGTAGCCTGAGTTTCCAGTTGATATTATTTATCATCAGCCTGAAGGATTTCTTTTAATAATTTTTGTAGGAAAGCTGTGTTAGTGATTAATTTTCTCAATTTTAATTTATATGTAAATGTCTTTATTTGCCTTTATTTTTTAATGAAAAGTTCACGGAATCTAGAATTCTAGGTTGACAGTTTGTTATTGTCATTGTATTTTCTTTCAGCACTTTAAAATGGCCTTCCATTATCTTCTGGATATGTTATTTCTAGCAGATGCTAGCAGATTGCTTTTAACCATTTTCTCCTTTTCTTCTCCTCCGGCTGCCTTTAAGATTTTATTCAACTTTGCTTTTCAGCCACTTGCTAATGATGTGCATAGGTGTGGGTTGCATTGCATTTATTCTCTAAGTAAGTGTTTAAACCCCTTTGGGAATTGGGGTTCATAATGTCTATCAAATTCAAAAAATGGTTAGTCATTATTTCTTCTATTTTTGTTTTATGTTTTTATTTTACCAAATCTCTCTCTTTTTCCCTCTGGATCTCCAGTGATGCATATGTTACTGCTCATCCACTAATACATAGGTTTGCTGCTTGTCTCCTGAAGCTCTCTGCATTTAATTTTATTTTCCCCTCTGTATGACTAAGTTTGGATAGCTTCTTTTTACTTATTTTTAGATTAATTCCTATTTTCTTCTATAGTTTCCAGATTAGTTTTAAGTTCATCTAATGATTTTGTTAAATTTAGACATTATATTGTTTTAGTTTTAAAACTTCTTTGTGTATCTTTTTGTAGTTTCTGTTTTGCTGTTGAACTTGCCCAGCCATCCTCTTATGTCCAACGTTGCCTTCAAGCCTTTGATCATATATTTAACATCTGTTTTAAAGTCGTTGTGTGCTAGTTCCAACATATGTCTCATCTCTGGCTATCTTAATTGACTATTTCCTCTTCTGGTTTGGGTCACACTTTCTTATATCTTGATATATTATATCTTTAAGCTTTATTGACTATGTGGTCACCTTTGTGAATGTTACCTTATTGAGAGTTTGGCTTGTTGGATCTTCCTTTTGGGAGTGTTGTGTTTAATGCTGACTCCTATTTAAGACCGATTTTAGGCATTTTAGGAAGTGTAGACTAGCCCTCAGTCTGGGGCCAGAGTAGCTCTACTCCTAAGGTGTGTATGTCCAGGATTTCAGTCCAGTGCCTGGGATGTCTGTGAGGTCTCTCCACTCTGGTTTGCTTCCTAGATCAGTGCCATTCTTGGAGTCTCTGTGTCACTCACAGTTCCCAGAAGCTGTCCTTTGCCACACCTCCCAGAGTCTTGCTTTGGGCATGTGCAACTTGGTAGGTATTTGGTCAAAACACCCAGAGAACCCTTCTGAAGATTTCTGGGATTATTTCTCTGTGAAGCTTTCACCACAATGGCAGCCCCCAACTCCAATATCTGCATTCTTCACCCATGAAGACCACTGGTCTCTGATAGGTCCCTTCCTCCTGTGCTCCAGTTTAGGAAATGCCCTCAGGCGGACAGCGGGATGCATGCTAGACTTGATGAGACTTGCTTCACGTGCACTTCACTTCACAGGCAGGTTTGATGTGGATATTTTCTCAAATCAGCTGAATAAATCTCTAGGAGCACATTTGCTGTATTATATAGTAAAACTATGCTTATCTTTGTAAGAATCTGCCAACTGTCTTCCAATATGGCTGTGCCATTTTGTGTTTCCCCCAGCAATGAGTGCACATTGCTGCTTCTCTGAATTCTCTCCAGCATTAGTAATGACAATTTTCCTTCTTTTAGCCAATCTAATAGGTATGTATTAGTATCTCATTGTTGTTTTAATTTGCACTTCCTGAAGACAGATAACATTTAGGATTTTCATATATGCACCTCTGTACACATTTTTTGGCGAGGCGAGGTGTCTGTTCATATCTTTTACCTACATTTAAACTGAGCTACTGTTTTCTTAATTTAGGGCTTTAAGTGTCTGTATGTTTTGGATATAAGTCCTTATTCAGATTTATATTTTGCAAATGTTTTCTTCCAGTTATGGCTTGTTTTCTCACTCTCTTAACAGTATCTTTCACAAAGCTATTTTTTAATTTTAATAAATCCCACTAATTGATTTTTTCTTTGATGAGTTATACTTTTAGAGTTGCAGCTAAAAGCTTATCACCAAACACAAGTTCACAGTTTTTCCCATATTTTCTTCTAGAAGCTTTATAGTTTTTCATTTTACTTTTATCTGTAGGATCCATTTGGGGTTAATTGTAACAGAAGGTGTAAAGTCTGTCTCTAGACTCTTTTTTTTGTAAACATAGATGTCCATTTATTGATGTTCAGCACCATCTGTTGAGAAGGCAACCCTTTCTATATTTGTGTAGGTCTTTTTCTGGCCTCTCCATCCCGTTTCATTAATCCCGTTTTTTTTTTCTTTCACCAATACCACACTGTCTGGATAACTGACACTTTATAATAAGTCTTGAAGTCAGGTAGTATGAGTCCACCAAGTTTGTTCCTTTTCTTCAGAGTCTTACTTCCCTTTTCATTTAGCCTTACACTTCTGTTTCATGCTTACATTTACTAAAAAGTGTTAGATCCGTAATTCTTGCCTCATGTTCTGCTTTATGCGAGACCAATGTTATGGGGTAAATATGTCTCCTCAAAATTCATATGTGGAAGCCCTAATTATAACTATAATTGGAGTTGGATCCTTTAAGAAAGTAATTAAGATGCAATGAAGTCATAAGGATAAGGCCTTGATCTAATAGGATTAGCCAGCTTATAAAATCAGGTACCAGAGAGCACTCATTCTCTATCTGTATCTCTCTATCTTTTTCTATCTCTATCTCTGTCTCTGTGTTTCTCTCTGAAAGGCCATATGAAGGTAAAGCAAGATGGTGGCTGTATACAGAAGAAAGGACTCACTGGAAACTAACTTGATAGTGCCTTGATACTGGACTGTCAACCTCCAGAACTATAAAAAATAAATATGTGTTGTTGAAGCCATTCAGTCTATGATATTTTGTTATGACAACCCAAGAAGACTAACACAACTAGAATAATGCAAAGTATAATTTTTGTATATATCAAATAGCTGGATTCTGTTTTCTTCATCCAATCTGGTAATCTTTGTTTTTTAAAGTTAATTCATTTTAGTTTATTCTATTCCTTTTAATTTTTATTTCTATCATTTTATTTTATACTAGCTACCTAATATGTTTTTGTATTGTTTTCTCCCTCCTCTCAAAAGAGGCATTTTATTGATTTATTTTCCATATTATTATCTTTTTTCCTTTTGTTTGGAAATCATGTATTTAATTTTTTGCTATCGTGGTTTATTCATTCATTCTAAAAATGCCTGCCTGTCTGAACAAAGTCCAAAGTGAATTGATAATTTTACTGCATTTTCAAACATTACAAGGACTTCAAAAATTTAACTCTGATTACCCCTCCCATATGCCAGTTTTCTAAGATTTTTATTTCAAATTTTTTCTATGGACACCATATTGTTCAGAATAATTTTCATTTTTTGTATTAACATTTATTTAGGTTTATCTTATGTTTGCGCATTATTACTCTCAGAAATTCTCTTTTTCCTTTCTGTGGAAATCTTTTTTCCTGAGGTAAATCTTTTAATAATTGTTTTAGTGAGGGTATGTGGGTGGTGAACTCTTCATGTCTTTTTTGTCTAAAATTGTTTTTATTGTGCTTTTATTCTTGATTAATGGTTTGCCTAGAATGTAATTCTAGGTTGACTATTATTTTTTCTCAGCATTGTGAAGACATTGTTCAATTGTACTCTGTCTTCTTTTGTTACCCGAGATATCTGTTGTCAGTAGTTCTTCCTTTGTTCATCTTACTTAAATATTTAGTGCTTGGATCTAAGGATTCATGTCTTGCATTAGTTCTATAATATTCTCAGTCATCATCTCATTTCTGGTTGACTCTTCATTCTTTCTCCTCTTCCTCTTTTTTTTTTCTTTTTCTTTTTTTTTTTTTTTTTTTTTTTTTTTTTTTTTTTTGGCGGTACCGGGGATTGAACGCAGGGGTGTTCTACCTCTGCGCTACACCCCCGGCCCTATTTTTTATACTTTATTTTGAAACTGGGTCTTACGAAGTTGCGGAGGGCCTCACTAAGGAGAGAGAGAGAGAGAGAGAGATAGGGAGAGAGAGCGAGAGAGCTGAGGCTGGCCGCGAACCCGGATCCTCCGGTCTCCGCCTCCCAAAGTCTCCTCTTCCTCTTGAACTTGCAGTAGACATATATTGGATCTCATTCACTCCTCCATGTCACTACATCTCTCATATATTCAATTTCCTTATCTTCCTCTACTGCATTTCACTTACTTTCCTCAGATCTATCTTCAAATTCAATATTTTTGTTTCAACTATTTCTAATACACTTCAAGTGCTATTTATTTATTGCTTAACTTAAAAGTTGTATTTGATTTGTTTTAATCTACTTGGTTTTTGTTTCTTGTATATTTCATATAGTTTTGATTCTTTTTATTATCTTTAGCTATTTTGAACATAATATTTTTATTATCTATTAGAGTATGCTATATTGTGAAAATATTGATCTTCTAATGCTGTTCCCCATTGTGTCTTCAATTTCTCACCCATATTGGGTCATTTACTTGATAAAGCCTAGTTTCAAAGATATTTAACTGTGTAAGTCATGGACACTTACGCTGTAGAGTGGTGTTGACACTCTGTCTAGCTGGCGCCCCGGGATTCCCGTTAGTGCTGGAGCACATTTGCGTTAATTTCTCAGCTTGAAGATTTTGGAACCTGGAAGACTTTGAGGGTAGTGTAAATTTGAACATAACATTAGTGCATGGAGTAGACCCAGAATGTACATTCTCAGGCACTCAGACAGAGATGGGTAAGTTTTCCTACTGCCTTCCTGTATCAAAGGCATAGATATTTCAATCCTGTGATTGAAGCTCAGTTCTTCCAGGTTCTCAGCACTACCATCATGGGTTTGTAAGATTCATTCTGCTACCCTGATTAATTTGAAGTAAAAGCTCTTGGAATCAGGTGTGGTGGTACAGGCCTGTAATCCCAGTACTTGGGAGGCTGAGACAGGAGGATCACAGGTTTGAGGACAGCCTCAGCAAGTAGTGAGACTCTCACCAATCTAGCGAGACCCTATTTCAAAATAAAAATAAAATAGGTCTGGTGGTGTAGCTCGGCGGTAGAATGTCCCTGGGTTCAACCCCCAGGGCCACCAAAAAAAAGAAAAGAAAGCTTTTGGAACACTTGAAGTGGCAACCCCTCCACAGGCACTCCTGCCCTTGCTAACTGACCAGAGAAGCCTCCACTAAACCTCATGAGGTTATACTCTGCTTTTCAGATTACATCCCACCTGCGGATCTTTCTTACTTTTCCTGCTACCTCAAATATGCAATTTCTTTTTTTTTTCTTGTTTTTTTTTTTTTTGCGGTACTAGGGATAGAAACCAGCAGTGTATTACCTCCGAGCTACACCCCCAACTCTATTTTTATTCTTTATTTTGAAACAGGGTCTCACTAAGTTGCGAAGGGCCTCACTAAGTAGCTGAGGCTGGCCGTAAACCTGCGATCCTCCTGTCTAAGCCTCCCAAGTACTGGGATTACAAGCGTGCGCCGCCACGCCCAGCTTCAAATATGCAATTTATTTATTTATTTATTTATTTTTTTTTTTTGCGGTACTGGGGATTGAACGCAGGGGTATTCTACCTCCGCGCTACGCCCCCGGCCCTATTTTTTGTATACTTTATTTTGAAACCAGGTCTCATGAAGTTGCGGAGGGCCTCACTAGGTAGAGAGAGAGAGAGAGAGAGAGATAGGGGGAGAGAGAGAGAGAGAGAGAGAGAGCGAGCTGAGGCTGGCCGCGAACCCGGATCCTCCGGTCTCCACCTCCC
>PVJS01014092.1:0-34347 GCA_004027185.1 Glis glis
CCCCTGGGTTCAATCCCCGGTACCGCAAAAAAAAAAAAAAAAAAGAGATTCACAATAAATGATAGAGCTTACCAATGAAGCTGAGGAAGAATGATAGATTATGAATCAAATCTAACCTATTTTTTGTGTGATATATATTATTTTAAGTGTCAATATTTGGTAATCCTGAAGGCCCCAAACATGAGTCTGTGTACTTTTTTTTAAATTATCGAACTGGAAGAAAATGCAAAAATGAAAAATCTCAACAAATCTATCTTTTCAATAACTGTATTTAATAAAGGACAAGAATAAGCATTTGGACTTTGATTTTACTTTTAGTCAGTTTTAAAATTCTTATCAGTTGATCTCATGCTGCTCAGAATTAAGAAATCAAAGACCTACTCTTAGGCATAGAAATAGAACCTAAAATGATAGCTTCCTATGAAAATATTAATCATTTCTATAACTTTCTAGCAGGTAACAATTTCATGACCAATCATCAATGATTTTTAAAATTCTTCCTACATCTCAATAAATCTCAAGTGTTTGAGGAGTATTCTAAGTAAATAACACTGTTGGTAGGAACTTGGAGTCATAGTTTATAATCTTGCTATCTACAATTCATTTTTATATATTACTTTCCATAAAAGATTCTACTACTGAAGAATTCTTGTGGATAATACAGAACACTTTGTAAAACAGTGTTTCAGGCTTTCTATGCTCCCTTCTTTCCTCTTGGCATTTCCTCGCTCATGAGATGACTCTAACTTGCTAACAACACGAAGGGCAAATACATCACCAGTAGCTTTCACATGTCAAAAAGAAGTAACTTTACAATCGTTCCTTGGTATCAGGACACCTTCTCCCCCTCAGGGCTACCAAAATCCTCAGATGCTTAAGTATCTTACATGAAATGACACAGTATTTGCATATGACCTACACATATCCTCCCACATACTTTAAACCATCTCAAAATGACTTAAAATATCTAATACAATGCAAATGCTATGTAAATAGTTGTATTGTTTAGGGAATAATGATAAGAAAAAATCTGTACATTTTCAGTTACAGACACAATTTCTTCTCCCCCAAATACTTTTTTGTTGTTGCTGTTTTGTGGTACTGGGGATTGAACCCAGGGCATTCTACTTCTGAAATATACCCCTAGCCCTATTTATTTATTTATTTTATTTTTTGAAACAGGGTCTCACTAGGCTGATGAGTGTCACTACTTGCTGAGGCTGTCCTTGAACCTGCGATCCTCCTGTCTCAGCCTCCCAAGTTCTAGGATTACAGGTGTGTGCCACCATGCCTGGCTCCCCCAAATACTTTTAATCCACAGTTGACTGACTCCAAGGATGTAGAACCCACTGACAGGAGGTCCAAAAGTACTTTCAACCATCATATCTTTTTTTCTTTCCTATCTCTTGAGGAATGGCCACACCTCATCCTTTATCTCATTATGCTTCAATTAACAATAAACAATACCATTAAACCAATACCAGTAAACAATACCATTTTATCTACAAAGACATTCAGGTCACCACCAACTCCTGAACCCTTTCCCCACTTGCCCTCCACAAAATGTTTATAATCAAGTTTCTTTTTTCCTTGTGGTACTAGAGATTGTACCTCTGAGCTACACCCCCAGCCCCTTCTATGTTTTTGTTTTGAAACAGGATCTCACTAGCTTGCTGAGAATCTTGCTAGGTTGCTGAGGCTGTCCTCAAACCTGCAAACCTCCTGTCTCAGCCTCCCAAGTACTGGGATAACAGTTGTGCACCACCATGTCTGGCAAGTTTCTTCATTTCTAAAATGTCTGTCTTTTTATAATTAAGCTTCATTTCTCCAATTCTATAGTTACTTTGATCTAAATTTACCAACAATCCTCTGATCATTAAATTGAATAGCTATAGCCAGGAGTGGTGGCGCAAGCTTGTAATCCCAGTACTTGGGAGGCTGAGACAGGAGGATCATAGGTTTGCGGCCAGCCTCAGCTACACTGTGAGACCCTCTGCAACTTAGCGAGACCTTGTTTCAAAATAAAGAATAAAAAATAGGGCTGGGGGTGTAGATCAGAGGTAGAATGCCCCTGGGTTCAATTCCCAGTACTGGAAAAAAAAATTGAATAGCTATTAGTCAGTATTCTTTGACTTTTTCAGCAACATCTGAGAGTCCTGATCATCTAAAACTCACTCTCAATTTCAATGACATTATGTACAGTTCTTACTTTCCTTCTATCTCTTCATCTATTTCTTATCTTCCTACCCCTTTCACAATTCTAAAAGTACACAGGAACCTGTATTTAACATTGTGTTCTTTTCTATTTTTCTTTTTTGTCATCAGGAACCACATATACTTTTATGGCTTCAAATACAAATTGGATGCAAATGAGTCCCATACAACATCCTTATCTCCAGCTCAAATCTTTTTTTTTTTTTGTGGTACCGGGGATTGAATGCAGGGGTGTTCTACCTCCGTGCTATGCCCCCGGCCCTATTTTTTATACTTTATTTTGAAACCGGGTCTCACGAAGTTGCGGAGGGCCTCACTAAGGAGAGAAAGAGAGAGAGAGAGAGAGAGATAGACAGATAGACAGACAGGGAGAGGGAGAGGGAGAGGGAGAGAGAGAGAGAGAGAGGTGAGGGTGGCCGCAAACCCGGATCCTCCGGTCTCCGCCTCCCAAAGTACTGGGATTACAAGCGTGCGCCACCACGCCCGGCCTCCAGCCCAAATCTTGCTCCCCTGAACCTATGTTTTGGCTACCTGCAGCTGAATATGTACTTTCACTCCCAAATCTAGTGCCATCATCACCTTCCCTTGAAAAACCTTTCCCATACCACTCCTTCCCTACGCTCCCAAGAAGGCTTTCAAAAGCATGTTGCCCTTATCCGCCATCCTAAGCCAGCATTTAGCACTTTGCCTGACACATGGTCATGTTCACACATATGTAATGAAGATGCCACCAGTTTTTATCATGAGTATTGCTTCAGTCACTCAACCCTTGAATCTCCTCTCTACGCTCCTACAAGCTATC
Source organism: Glis glis (assembly GCA_004027185.1). Classification (NCBI taxonomy): domain Eukaryota; kingdom Metazoa; phylum Chordata; class Mammalia; order Rodentia; family Gliridae; genus Glis; species Glis glis. The sequence goes on from PVJS01014092.1 coordinate 3,017, forward strand.
TATCTGCTTAGTCCTACTATTGTTCTCTTTTCCACTCCCAAAGAAATCACTTAGTCTAGGCGTTACCACTATTGTATAAACCTAGACATTACCACTACTGTATAAACTATAGAAATATGATTGTTTTCTCTCTACCCAGTCTCTATCTCCTTCAAACTTATGGGATACACCACTGCCACATTTATTTTTCAGTTATCACTTTCATTGATCAAAAACAGTTCTATAATGCTACAGAATAACTCCTTATCCACTACATCTTCTCATCACCCACATGTACTTCCAGATCTAAACTTTACACCTAATGTTTCCTGTCTGCAATGTCCTTTGCTGCACAATAGTTTTTAATCTAGAATAAATTCTTCCCCAATTTTCTCTCAGGCCACTACGATCCCTTTGGGATTCTAACAGCATGTTTTGTGTATACAAGGTATTGACAGTTTCAATGTTATCTTTTATGACAATTGCCACTGTGAACACCCTAAGGGCAGAAGAGTTATTTTATACTTCCTTGTATTCCCAGCACCCAGGACAGTTTCTGCTCATAATACATGCTTAAAGGTGTTATAGTTCAAAACAAAAAGAGATAAAGTCAATATTCTTCCTAAAAATTCTACATTTAAAGTAAATTATAACTTACCCTAGTATTTTCAATGTCAAACTTAATTCTTATTATTGTACCTAACAAATAATTACATATTTTATTACCATAGGGTATCCCGAGGCGTTCCTGTTCTTTCCTGTAGCCTTCCAGGGCAGCGGCCCATCTTGTCACTTGTTCTGAGGTTTCATCTGAAATGGTTGTGATGTGTTTTGTACCATCAAGCGTTATCACCTGAGCTTCTTCAACAAGATGTGCTTCTGCTTCGGCATGGTGGGCATCTGGATCAATAACGACTTCAACAGTTTCCGCGGTTTTAACAATTTCAAGGATGTTTAGCTTTGGCTCAATTCCTTAACATTGGATAAAAAAAATAAATTTAAATGAAAACACATATGTCACACAATAGAAATTTAGTTCATATGTCCCCAAATGATAGAGGAAAAACTTCATTTTAAATATTTTAGTAACATATCTAGAGAATTTAATAGACCACTATAATAAATATGATTTAATAGAACTTCCTCAATAACAGTATTATATCAATATTAATTTCCTGACTAATAATTGTACTATGATCATATAAAAGAATCCTGATATACTTAGGGACAGAAAAAGGATCGTGTGTGCAATTTATGCTTAGAAAATTGAAAAACATAATGTGTGTATGGGAAGAAAAAGAAAAATCCAAATGTAATGAAAGTTAACATTTGGGGAATCTGAGTGAGAAATATTCAAAAATTCTTTAGTCTTACAATTTATAAACAATAATTAAAAACACATATACATATGCACTCTATCTATAAACATCATTAGAAAAAAGTACTATAAAATAAAAGTATTTATAAATAAAAAGTATCAACATGAAGTAAAAATTAAAAACGAGACTAGGGAGAATATAGATGAGTAGTTAGTTATATAGATGAGTAGTTAATTACTGAGTCTACTCTTTAAGGAAAAAGTACATGTGTTTAAAACGATGCTGACTTTGTCAAATTAAAGTGACACCACTAAATTCTGACTATCATTTTCAAAAAGAAAAACTCAAATCCATAAGATACTCAGCCCTAGTATAAAGGTACTAAAAACTGTAATTTCTGTGAAAAAAATAAAGATGAGGTAAATGATTTATTAATTCAGATTCCTCAATGCCTATTTACCCAGATAAAAACATTTAAATCTGTTTTAGAAATTAAAATTAAGAAATTATACCATAGTTATTTTATTTAGTGGTATCTATATAACTGTCTATAAGATATACTATTATTTATTCATAAAATAAACTAGCCCTTTATGAAATAATATCAAATACTTATGTTAACATGACAGCTCTAGGAAACTAGAATCTGTTGCAATCTCTATCAAATTTTAAGGCAAATTCTAAAAAAAGCAAAACTGAAACCTCCTGTGAAAACCAGTATTATAAGAAAATGTATCCTCATTCATTACGTGATATAAAGAGAAGTCACTTTTTCAAATATACATGATAAAAATAATTAGAATCAAAAAATATTTTCCTAAGATTCATTCCCTAACCCTCCGTCCAAATTTCAGTTTAATGGCTTCAAGTCAACTCTTTTTTAAAACTCGATTTGAGAGGACATTGGGCTTTAAAAAAAAACAATTAACTTTTTTCCTATTCACAATAATCAATCCTGGGGGGATTATGGACCAGAAGTAGGTAATTACCATTTTCAAAGTCCAATGAAAACTTTGATTTGTGGAACACAATCACAAGCAATATACTATGTTCAGAGATTAACTCTCTTATTAGAGAGCCAAACAAATGACATTTTTAAAAACTACAATTCAACCTGTCAAAAATGGTTTTCTAATTTTCTTTTCCAAACTTGTGTACTTAAACTATACTAGTAAAATACTGTGAAGCTATGGCTGACTGGATCACTCCACATTCGTTGTGACTTCTTCCCTCTGTGCTAAACTGTAAATACTGACTTTTCTTGTAGATACTGGACTTGCTAGGGTCCAGATGTGACTTAGGCTCTACATTCAATGGTATGTATGGGCCTTCTATTTGGAAATGAGGTAAAAGGACAAGCAAGTACGTGACATGTATTTTTTTGACTAGTGTGGCTCACTGTAAAGGCAGCGTGGTTCCAAGTTGACAGCGTCAGTGGTAACTTCCAGATCATGGCGGCAGAACAGCTCCCTTGGCAGTCTAGCTCTGCAATGTGGCTGAGGTATTCTTAGGAAGTTAGCTAGAACCTGTTCTTCCAGCACGCTCTGTGATTCTGCTATTTACTACCATATACTATATCCCTTTATTTGATTAAATCTGGTGGGATGTGTTATGCTATCTGCTTTGCTTTGACAGATACAATGACTAAACCAAAAGCATGAATATTTGATGCTCTGACATCACTTTAATTCATTTTTCATATCAGGAAAAACGTAAGACAAACTTTTAAATAACTGCAACTAAAAATAACTTACCTTGATAAGAAATTACCTGTACACTAAGCTGTACAGTTCCATCTGTCTTCACTCCTTGGTCAAATAAACTTCGCTCTGGATCCAGCTAAATATTGGTAAAACAAGTAAAAGTATTTTAACTCAATCATTAGATTAAGGCTCCTACCTCTAGCTTGGTATAAATGGATGTACCAAACAGGACTTAATTAATCAGCATACTAATTAAGCTTTAAGAACATGTTTAATTATTCAAGTTGTCGTATCATTTAATTCTTTGCCAAAATTAAAAATATTTTAACCACTGAGGTAGCAATTGAGGGAAGCATAAACCACCAAATTTAAGTGGCAATTTTCTCTACCTCTGGAGTTTAGGTTGGAATCTTAAATAAAGGCAAAAGGCAATTATTTATTCTGTAAACTTATTTAAAGTAGAAGATAACACAATGTCTCTCATGAATAGCAAAGGGTGTTGAAATAGTGGTGACAATTTAAATTTATCAACATATTAATGTCATATTTCCCTTATAAGCAATGCCATAGAAGATTAGGGTTCACTCTAAATCTCTGATCGCAAAGTAAAATTTATAACCTTACTACTTGATCTAGCTATGATTATCTTTAATCATAATTCCTGTGAGCATTAATGCTCTTTTTCCTATAATCTCGTTACAAAAATATTGTTATGCATACTGAAATGCTGAAATTCAATTCTAAAAACAAAAAAATTACCTGGATATCTTGCAGGCAAATTTCATGAGCATCCAAAGAACACTGTAGTCTTGGTTCTAGTAGTTTCTTTAAATTACCTATTGGTTCATTAATATCTATGGCTTGGCTCACACATTCAGCAGGGGTGTAGGTTTGTTCTACAATGCTAAATGTTAAAGCATATAAAGGTTAACAATTACACTGTTAAAGTAACAGTATGTTCAAAACAAAATTCAATACCCAAACACATTTCTGGTCTTTGAAAACTCGTTTCTTCTTAGATACTGTGGTAGGTTCATCCCCAACTAATGTTGCCTAGTAGCTAACTGGAAATCTAAAGCACCCTTGAAAATATGCCTCATTATGTAATATACATTATGCATATTATATATGTTTTTATATGCATATATTGTATATATGATGCTTCAGGGGGATGTTTGCATTTATATTATATTTTCAAGTTATTTTGAAGAATTTTAGGCCCAAAAATGATACTGTATTCTTAAAATTTGTGTGTCATCTCTACTAGTCAATTTCCCTTCCCTACATAAATATCTAATAAATGTAAACTGATATGAAAATATATTCCTTAAAACTTAGAGCTCTTTTGTATAGCTATTTCACAGTTTGAATTCAAAAGGGTTAAAATCTTTGGCAATTCTACACATCTCTTGTAAATGATTATATGAGACCAAACGGAAGACAGTCATCATTATATATATATCTAATCAATGTATATAGTTTAAATTTTTCCTAAAACTTGTAAGATGTACAGAAGAGATAACTCATGATTTTTTAAGTTTATTTTAAAGCAAGAGCATGCTGTTGTTACTTATTAAAGTAAAAATATTAGGTCTTAGCCAGGCATGGTGGCACATGACTGTAATCCTAGTACTTGGGAAGCTAAGACAGGAAAATCACAGGTTCTAGGCCAGTCTCAGCAATTTACGGAGGCCCTCCGCATCTTAGCGAGATCCGATTTCAAAAATAAAATACAACAGAGCTTTTGCTTGAAATAAATTAGGTCTTTGGGTTAAGTAAGAATTTTTGCCAATTTTTTTTCAGCCACAGCACACCAGGCTATCATTTTTTTGCAACAATAATTTTGTGAACATTCAGATATCACTTTAAGACAGTTTTTACAGTCCTATTTTACAGGAGATGAACATTAAGACATTTTCAAAATTTTCTGTTGCCACCATTTAAACCTTGAAAGACTTCAAAACTCTGAATTACTAGTATGTCTTGAAAAAATGTGGATGATCTCACATCACTGGGCCACAATTCCTACAAAGCAACAATCTGCTATAGCTGAATAGCAACTACTGTCTCCTGTATAAGGGCAACATAGTAACTACTGATCTTCTACCCAGATAATCTGCAAAGGGTCAGAGAAGAAATACTTCTTCTCTGTCCTACCATTAGGGTGTGTGTGAGAGCATATAAAAATAAATACATGCATGCTAGGCTCCATGAGAGCTTCCAATGTTCTCACCTCCTAAGAGTCACACCCTTTTGTAGTTCCCTCCCACGTTCTACCTGGATTAGACTATGTAACCAAAAAACTAAGGCAGAAGTGATATATAGCTCTTAGGTCAGGTTATTTAAGACAACATTGTGGCTTCCCTCATGGAACCCTCTCAGGTTCCTGCCCCTGTGAAACAATGTTAGATTCAAATAATAAATACGGGGTGTGTTAAGCTGCTCGGTTTTGAGGTAATTTGCTATGTAAATACACACACACAGACACACAAACGTGTGCACACACACAACATATATAAAAATATATAAAATGTATAAAGAAAAGCATGCATGCTATTCTTTCTTCTGCTGGAAAAAACAACATAATCAAACAAGCTGAAAATCTCTATTACAGACTTTAAATCTATTACAGGTTTTAAATCTTAGTTGCACTCTCAATTCAGTCTCCTACTCAATCTTAGTTATCCCGTCTTTTGTTACTCTGTAGAGGTTCTCCACTCTTCTTCAGTCTCTTTTAACTTTCAACATCTTTACTCATCTGCTATCGAGAGCAAAATAGGGATAGTTACTACTTTCCTCAACCTTCTTATTAACTTCCAAATCTCTATTTCCACCAGTATTTTTCCTGTGAATTCTGAAATCTTCACCACTGCCCTCCTTTCGAGTAAGTAACATTCCATTATTACTCCAAGACCTAACACCTTTCACTGCACTTTATGCTCAGTACTGTGCACATAATGACTCATATACCTATATGTTTCCTCAAATTCAATGTGGCCTGTATAAGGGAAGACAAGTATCTAATTTTATTCATATACTACTGACAGTTACTAGTTTATAGCAGCTATTTATAAATATTTGTTGAATTAGTTCAGGTTGAGTTAATCTCTTTCTGAAATAAAACCAGCACTGAGGAAAGGAATAAAGAATCAAACAGTGCCTTAAGAGAAAAAATGTTCACAATCAATAGCCTGATCACTATCAGCTAAGCTTATTACTACATTTAGTTTTAAAGCTGCCTTTCTCTCGGAGCTACGAACCCATTAAGTCAGAGGAAAACCCAGTAACGCATTATTCCTTAAATGCTGAAGTCAGTTAAGAAAAACCCAAAGAAATTATGGTTTGATTATTCCTGACTGTAATTAGGTATACAGATAGTATAAAAATGAATAAGGAAAGTACCGACCTCTCCTCTGTGCACTCTGGTTTCTCTGTTCCATCAATCTCGATTTCTATCAGCTCCTCTGCTTCTCTTTTAGTCATGGTTGAAGTATTTTCAAAAGCTCAATTCTGCAAGGGTTAAATTTTAAGAAATTTTGAAATTATCTGCATAAAGAAACATGATACCCAGAAAGTACAGGCCAAATTCTAATAAAATCAGAGAGTAAGTAGGAGGAGGGAGTAATCTTCATATACAAAAGAAAAACCACAAATGACATTTATAAACTAGTTTTTGTTTAAATTGGTGTTTATTAGCCTGACATGATGATGTCATCATTCTATTGGATTTACTGGAATGTTTTTTGGCACAACCTCAAGTCAGTGTTAATTCAAGTTACTTCAAAATCAAATGAAGGGTATGTTAACTATATTAAAGCAACTCAGATTCAAACCTGAAGCTTAACATGGAGATGAACTACAATTGATTAGCTAAAATGTATACCTTATTAGCAATATTTACTGCAAAGCACTGTACTGATAATGCTGTAATTTGTTAGTTATATAAATTAAAGTTAATAATGACTGGGATTTGTGTTAAAAATCACTTGCCTTATAAATGCAAATACAATAGTCCAGAAGAGTAAAATAAAGTAACATATTACAGATATGCACACTATTGCCCTGATTATACACTACATTTTTTTTTTTTTTTTGCGGTACTGGGGATTGAACCCAGGGGCATTCTACCTCTGAGCTACACCCCTAGCCCTATTTTTTATTCTTTATTTTGAAACAGGGTCTCACTAAGTTGCAGAGGGCCTCACTAAGTAGCTAAGGCTGGCCGCGAACCTGCGACTCTCCTGTCTCAGCCTCCCAAGTACTGGGATTACAAATGTGCGCCACCACGCCCGGCTACACTACACTTTTTTAATGATTTATTTTTTCAGATATGGCTTTATTTCAAACTACTACTGCAGCTTTTAATTATCACACATTAAATTATTATATACTGCTTTAAAAGAACATTGATGCAGGCCTGGGGATGTAGCTCAGTGTTACAGTGCTTGCCTAGCACATACAGGGCTGGGTTTGATCCCTGGTAACAGGAAAAAAAAAAAAAAAGACCACTAATAAACAGTATAATAGCTATAGAGCCGGGGTGGGGGGGGGTGGCGCACGCTTGTAATCCCAGTATTTGGAAGGCCGAGACAGGAGGATCACAGGTTCGCAGCCAGCCTCAGCTACTTAGTGAGGTCCTCCGCAACTTAGTGAGACCCTGTTTCAAAATAAAGAATAAAAAATAGGGCTGGGGGTGTAGCCCAGAGGTAGAATGCCCCTGGGTTTAATCCCCAGTACTGCAAAAAAAAAAAAAAAAAAAAAAGCTATACATAGGTATTTCTTTGTAGCCATTTTTTTTCTTGTTAATGGGGACTGAACTCAGGGGCATTCTACCTCTGAACCACACCTCTAGCCCTTTTTATTTTTTGGTATGAAATAGGGTCTCACTAAGTTCTGAGAGTCTAAGTTGCTGAGGCTGGTCTCGAACCTGTGATCCTTCTGTCTCAGCCTCCCAAGTACTGGGATTACAGACTTGTGCCACCACGCCCCAGCTGTTGTAGCCATTTTAGAGGTATAAATGTTGTGTAAGCTCCAGGTTCTATTACTATCTCAGTGAAGCTAAATGCATTTGTCTTTGGATGCCTTATATTATCTAAATGCATAGCACCTTCAGAGTACTTTTCAGAGTTTATTCCCACATCTATAAAACACCAATCTTGGATGTAGAAGGAACACTCCCCTACATTTGCCCAAAATAATTCAAATATTCTTTCCTATTAATAACCATTCAAATGCTTTGCACAAAACAATCTTATTTTGAGCTCATCCTCATATAAACATTATTCAGAGGTTAGTGAGACAAGACTGCTTCTGTTGTCACTTTAGATGTACTGACCTAAACACACATTATTCCAGGTAGGGCCAAACTATGGTTTACTCAGAGGATCTGCAGGGCATATACTAGTATAGATGCCACCAGTATCTTTTACCTGGCATATGCAACTGCATCCTAACAGAGTTCTGTGTCTGCCTTGCCCCCTACAGTCTATTCTCAGTCAATACCACAGCCAGAGTGTGATCCTTCTTAAAACTGGTTAGATCACAGCATTCCTCAATGGATTCCAATCACAGTGAAATCCAAAGACTTCACAATGGCAGCAAGGCCCTGCAGGATCTACCCGCCCCCGACTCTCTCTCCCACATCAGTCTCCTTACACTTTCCTGCCCTGTGTTTGTTGCTCTCAGAGACTGGTTTGCCTGGAACTTACTTGCCCCAAGTATCTTCTTGGCTGAATTTCATGTGCTCAGTGAAGTTTACCCTGACCATCTCCATTTAACTGTTACCTGTCTCTTTATTACTTTTTCTTCTTTTCCACAGCACTTGCCTTTTAACATATTAACGTACAATGTATATATATATTTTATCTTTCTCCCCCTGTTGGATGTTGTTCATCAAAATGCAAAGACCAAAACTGTCCAAAAGTGACCACAGAAACTTAAATTGATTTGCCTGGACTAGGAACTTCTACTTTCTTGAAGTGGGAGGGGCCTTAACAGGTCTCGACTTCTCAAGAGACTGAGGTTTCTAAGGTAGGAATAATGACCTAGAACCTATGAATCTGTTAAGTTGCATGGCAAAGCATTAAGGTGGTAGATGGAATTAAAGTTATTAATCAGCTTGACCTAAAATGCAGAGATTATACGGTATTACATAGTTGGGTCCAGTGAAATCACAAAGGTCTTTAGAAGAGGGAACTGGAAGAGAAAGCCAGAGTGACTCGATGCAAGGACTCAACTGGTTAGCTGTGACTAGTTCTGCAGACAGAGGAAAGGAGCCAAGAAGCCAAGGGATGCAGCAGCTTCAAAAAGCTAGAAGAGGACAGGAAGGAATTCTCCCTTAGAGGCTCTAGAAGAAACAGCACTGGCAGCACTTGGTTTAAGCCCAGAAACCCAATGCAGACTTCTAACTTCCAAAACTGATATAATTGATAGTGCTTTCAAGTCACTAAATTTGCAGTAATTAGTTATACTAGCAGTAGGAAATTAATACAGTCTCCCTTTCCACTTCAGAAAGGGCTGTAACTCTCCTCAGGCCCCAACATCTCCAACTGTTGGATAGCTGGTTTTCTAACAGCTATAAACAGCTGGTACACAAATCTGGACTGCATGGTGTAAAAATGACCTGAAATTTTCTGCATTATTAAAGGTGCTCACACTTGCCCAATAAAAAGGATGAACAATAAGGGGGTAGAATTCTCCACTCAAGTAGACAGGTCCCATGCATGCCCTTCAGGTTCTCTAGGTTCCAGCTGGCTTCTCTTTGTGATGATGAGATGATGAAGAATCTTTGTTCTCTTTCTGGTTGATAATGACCTAAAAAGTATTCCCTTTCCCCAATAAGTCCTATTCCTTAACTGGTACCAGGTGGAAAACTACAGAATTCATCTTGAGCAAGATAGTGATGACCCAGTAGAGACCTACTTTGTAGGACAACATAAACTTTACAAGGGCAGGGATATCTGTTCATACTCATTGACAAGTATCTCACCCTTAGTAGGCCCTCCATTGATATGTGTTGAATAAGTATTATTAGGACTACTTTGAACTAAGTAAAATGGGTTCCAGATGCCTCAAAGGCTTAAGTGAAGGTTAAAACTATAAAGCTAAGGGAAGAAAAGGGAGAGGATATTTTTGTGGTCTAAAGACAAAAGGGCATTTCTTAAAATTCCCAAATTATAAGCCAGAAAGAGAAAAACTGGTAGATTTGATTACATATAGATTATGTTCAATATAAAAGTTACAGAATGGGAAAAGATACTTCCAATGCCTCAAAGTGACAAGGGACTGATAAATGGAATAGATGACAACCTCTAGAAGTTAATAACCAAAAAAGCAGCCAGGTGTGGTGGCACACGCTTGTAATCCTAGTACTTGGGAGGCGGAGACCCGAGGATCCAGATTCGCGGCTAGCCTCAGCTACTTAGCGAGGCCTTCCGCAACTTCCTGAGACCCAGTTTCAAAATAAAGTATAAAAAATAGGGCCAGGGGTGTAGCTTGGAGGTAGAATGCCCCTGGGTTCCATCCCCAGTACTGCAAAATAAATAAATAAATAAATAAATAAGCAAAAAAGCAAGTTGGGACAAATTAGTAAAGAAGGCAAAGCATAGGAACAAGAAATTCACATAAAGGGAAACGAAATGACTCAGGATATAAAGAAATGCTCAAATTCAAGTAATTCAGAAATGCAATTGGATGCTGGGCGTGGTGGCTCACGCTTGTAATCCAGTAATTGGGAGGCTGAGACAGGAGGATCGCAGGTTCGAGGACAGCCTCAGCAAGTAGTGAGACCCTCATCAACTTAGTGAAACCCTATTTCAAAAAATAAAACAAGATGGGTGTGGTGGCGCACGCTTGTAATCCCAGTACTTGGGAGGCTGAGACCAGAGGATCGGGGTTTGCAGCCAGCCTCAGCTACTTAGTGAGGCCCTCTGCAACCTAGCAAGACCGTTTCAAAATAAAATAAAAAAACAACAGGGCTGGGTTTGTAGCTCGGAGGTAGAATGCCCCTGGGTTCCATCCCCAGTACCCCCCCCCCAAAAAAAAAAAAAGAAAAAAAGCAATTGGAAACAAGGTACTACTAGTTTATGCTGTGTGTACATGGAGGGGGAAGGGCAATGTTAGAAAGCTTAGTAATTTAGAAGAGTTAGCAGAGAAACAGAGACATTGAAACTCCTCTATCTCAATTCATGAAACAGGAATAAATACTTTGGAAAAAGATCTAGAAGTTCTTCTCAATCAAGCGCACTTATAACTATGACCCGGCGATCTCACTTCCAGATAAGGATTTCAGAAAAATTCTCAAATTGTTTGATAACATGTTCAGGGCAGCTTCACTGGTTATAGTTGGCAGCTAGAACCAATTGAAAAGATTTCCTTTTGGAACTACAGATAAATTTGAGAACTGTTTTCTTCATTGGGATGAATTATTAGTTTACAGATCTTAGGGCCATTTTTCCCAGTACGGGATAAGCAAATATAACTGTAATCTGTAAGAACTTCCACGAATAACTGCACTTTTCCAAAGTTAAATACTCTTAGGTACCTGAGGAAGTTAAAGATATTTCTGTTCTAAAAAATAAAGAGAACATTAAGAAAAAGCATGTATGTGTGTTTGTATATACAGTGAAAAAGCAAATACGGTGGAAAGTTAACAGCTGATGACCCCACAGGTGAAGGGTATATGGGTGTTCACTATATAATTTATTTTTCCAATTTTCCTGTAGGTTTGAAGTTTATTAATAAACAGAATTGAGGGACAACTAAAGTCAACAGTTTTAATTTAGTACTAGGCTATTATGACTGATAACTTACTTCAACTTATCTAACCTCTCATGACAAATGCTCCTGTATATGCAATCCAGGTAAAGTTGACTTAAGTCCACCCAGCATCAGAGTATATGTACAAAAATAAGCAAATTGGGAAGCCTGGATCAAACCGAGAGAGAGAGAGAGAGAGAGAGAGAGAGAGAATTTCCCTAAAAAGGGTGCTAAACAGTTGACCAGTTTCGTGTGGAATTAAAAACACAGTACCTAGGAATGTTATCACACCATGTAATCCCAGCTACCATGGTGGGTGAAGCAGGAGGATTACAAATTGTAGGCCAGCCTCCACAATTTAGCAAGACCCTGTCTCAAAAAACAAACAAAAAAAAAAGGTCTGGGGGTGTAGCTCAGTGGTAAAGCTCTCCTGGGTTTCAAACCTCAGTTCTGCACCCCCCCCCAAAAAACCCAGAAATGTTAACACAAGTGAACCCTACTAAACCTTAGCTCCTCCCACCAGCCAGACCTACTATTATTATCATTTAAAACTACTTATGAAGTGGACTTTATTTCTAAATTATTACTCGTCTTGAACTTACAATGCACTATTAGGCGTGGTCCTTTCTGCCCTTAACCTAATCAAAGTGGGACCCCCTAAACCCGCACGACACACTTGTAGTACACAATAGTTTGCAAGCTACAGTAACCCACAGTTACCCCTTTTACTTCCTTGTTTTAACACAGATTAATAAATGGTGTTGGTGCAACTCTAAGGCAATTCCAGGAGAAATGGGCTGGGAGTGAGTGAATGCCTAACAGGCTGTGCACCTCGCGGTGCGATGCTGGGCCGTCAGGACGGGGCGGCGGCGGCTCGGGACCGCAGGGCCTGCGGCCGCGGGGACGGGGACGCGGACGCGGTGTCCCGGGGCCCGCGCCGCTCGCCCCCCGCCTCCCGCGCCGCTCCCGCCCCTCCCCGCCCGGCTCCCTCCACCTCCACGAACGGAAATGGGAGTCGCAGCGCCGGGGACCAGCGGAAACAAAACACAGAGGCGGCCGCGGGGGGGCCAGGCCCCGGAACAGCCGCCGCGCCCGCGCCCCCCGCCCCGCGGCCGCACTCACCCGCTCCGGAATCGCCGGCGCCCGCGCCCTCGCCCGCGCTCCGGAGCCGGCTGAGGACGGCGGCGGCGCGGGCTCCACGCGCAGCGTCCCTCCGGGCCAGACCCGCCGCTCCCGCGACTCCGAGTGCCAGTGCCCGGGCCTTCCCGCGGAATAGGCGCTGAAAGCCCGAGCCCTCTCCCGCCTCCCAGGCACCCCAGGTCCCGGACTACAACTCCCAGCAGGGGACGCGAAACGGACGCCCGAAGCGACGGGGGCTCGCGAGGCACCACGCCCCGGCCCGCTTTGTTTTACTCTCGGACTTTCCCCGCACACTAGGAAGATGAACCACCCCGGGAACGGGACGCCGGCTCCGAGGGGGGCTTGAACTAGGGGAGAGGCCCGAGTGCGCATGCGTACAGAGCGCTGTTTCCAAGAGGCAAAAAGACAGCGGGTCAAGTTAGGCGAAGGAAAGATGGCGGATCTTCGCCAGGAGACCCGGAAGCACTTACCCCCCACTTCCTCCTCCTCTTGGGCTTCTGTCTCACCTACGGCCGTCCGGTCGCAGACTGTCTCCGAGGCGCTTCCTGTCCGGTGAGCGTCGAACGACTGGAACGGTGGCCCATAATGCATTGCGATAGCGGGTAGGCGTGTGGGGGCGGAGCCAGGGCCGGAAGTAGGACGGTGGCGGCGGCGGCGGCTCTGGCAGCTCGGGACTGAGTGCAAGGTGACTGGGAGGGTGGCTAGACCAGCCTGGCCTCTGGGGACTGCGATTCTGGCTTTCTTCACAAAGCCCGGGCCGCCGATCACCTCTGCCCTAGTTGGAGGAGACGGCAGCCCTTTGTCCTGGCACGTTCGCAGCCTGGCCCGGGGTCGCCGCTGACCTTGGTTTCTCTAGGCCTTGAAGTCCGTAGACGCAATAAACATGACCAGAAATACTCTCTCTGGGGGTAAACGGGAGGGGCGGGAGGCTGGGAGGACGGGAGGTCGGGCCTGAAGCCCGGCTGGGGCAGCCCAAGGTCAGCCGCGCGGGGCAGGTCTGCAGCCAGGCTTGCCCATCCCGGGCACGCGGGAGAATCTTAACTGTGCACGGGGCAGGTCATGCACCGTAAGGGAAAAGGGCAGTAGTGATCCTAAAAGTCTGCATCCCACCTGAAAATGGTCCTAAATTTTCCTTAGGCAGCTCTGTGGATTAGATACTGAAGAGACAACAAACGGACTCACCTTTGGCTGGTCAATCACTATAAATAGGAGAGCCTTGCTCTTTCCCATAGCCTGTGCTTGGGCTATACCTTTTTTGCTGATGTCTTACCCTTGTTTTCTTTTTTTAAAATTGATGCATTATGATTACACGTAATAGTGGGATTCGTTGTTAAATATTTGTACCTGCACATACATAATTTTCTCGATGTTATTCCCCAGTAGGTCTCCTCTCTTCCCATTCTTTTCGTGTCAAGTCCAGTAACTTGGGCTCTCCTAGCACCTGATAATACTTGAATAGAGAATGTATCACAGATGGTCTTTAACACCTGTTTGTGTAGTGTCACCATACTTTCTGCTGTGATGATGGACAATCTACACTCATTATTTAATTAGTGAAAAATGAAAGGGAATGAAAGAGGAGCAACAAGTTTTGATAAGAGATTGTGTGTTCATATTTTGGGCAAATTTGTAGGGTTTTAGGGCATGAGCGCTGTTGAAAAAATATAAATGCATACATACATAGGTTTGGGTTCAGGAAAAAGGCCAAATTAGAGACCTTATTTGGGAATCATTGGTACTTAGATGATAGAAAATGGATTTCACCTGTGTTGTATTAGGAATAGTATCTTCACAGGTAGCTTTAGAGCAAATTAACTGTAGAGATGAAGACAATTTAATAACCTTTCTTAGTTATAATTTTGTCATCTGTAAAGCAGGGATAAGAACACTTTCTTTAAGGGTATTGCTAGCCAGGCATGGTGGCACACGCCTGTAATCCCAGTACTTGGGAGGCTGAGACAGGAGGAATGTAGGTTCTAGGACAGTCTCAGCAACATAGCAAGATTCTCAGTAACCCAGTGAGACCCTGTTTCAAAACAACAAAAAAGGGCTTAGGGTGTAGCTTACAGGTAGAATGGCCCCTAGGTTCACTCCCCAGCAAAACACAGACACACACACACACACACACACACACACACGTTGCTTTGAGGTTATAAGGAGTGAATATATATATGGAAGTACTTTGCAAAATATCTAGGACTGCACAAATGTTAGCTTAGTTTTACTGCTAGTTGTTAAGCATATCCTTAGGGTGCCAGAAGGGAAAACAGACATTGACTTGGACAATTTTTTATATGTTGTATTGATATTTGTATTGAATCAGATTTTCCTGTATAATGTTGGACCAGGTACTTAACCTCTACGTACGCCACAGTTTCTGTATGTGTAAAAATGGGAATGATACAAAGTGGTACCTTAAGGTCATTTGTTATTTACTTGTAGTCATAAGTATTTTTTCTGATGAGGTAGAGAGAGATGTATTAATTCCTTAATTTCTTCTAATGGTTTGTTTTCATCCTGGCCATTTAAGGATATCTTGTTGATCCTATGATTTATTTTGATAGTTTTTATATGCTGTTCGAGGGTTTGTCAAGCAGTGCCACTATTGGCATTTGGGGCTGGATAACTTGCTGAGCTGAGGTGGAGGGTGCTGTTATTGTTACTGTTATCTGCTGTTTAGCAGCATGTCTGGCCTCTGCCCACTAGGGGCCAGTCACACTCACATAACCAAAAAAGTCTTTAGACATGCCAGATGTTTCATGGGAGATAAAATCTCCCCGCTCTCCTCCACCTCACCACATTTGAAAATCATTGTGCTGCTCCAGTGTCTTCCAGCTAGTGCTTCTCAAACTCTTTTAAGTGAAAGGCCAACTCCTGCCTCCCCCCACACAGATACTTAAAAGAGTACAATAAAGAGGAATTACCAGAACAGTGAGACAAGAAAAATGAAACAAACTGCACAGAACACAAATTCTACTTTTTTACTTATTTTTATTTATTTATTTTTTGTGGTACTGGGGATTGAACCCAGGGGCATTCTATCTCTGAGCTACTTCCCCAGCCCTATATTTTATTCTTCATTTTGAAACAGGGTCTCACTAAGTTGGGGAGGGCCTCACTAAGTAGCTGAGGCTGGCTGCGAACCTGTGATCCTCCAGTCTCAGCCCCCCCAAGTACTGGGATTACAATCATGTGCCACCACACCTGGCTTACTTTTTTATTATTAAATTCAAGACTTAAATTACTTTGTTGAATTGCCATAGAAGTTTTCAAATGCTTATTCTCAGTCTTCTATTACTATAGACTAGTAACATGATTTGTATACTACTACTGGACCTATTAAGCTTACTAAGAGTCTGGTGTCAGTGTGATGAGGATGATGACTAGGTAATTTGGGGAGTTGGGAAGCATGTTAGGTCTTCATTTTATCTTTAAGGTGGGAAGCCTGTGAACTATCAGGTCTTTACTTTAAGGTTTTGAGATGCTACCAAACTAAATTGGGTGCTGTAGGGTGTGCCATTAATCCCATGTATTCTGGAGGCTGAAGCAGGAGGATCCTTTTAGCCCAGGAGTTTGAAGCCAGTCTGGGCAACTAAGTGGGACCCTGTCTAAAACAAGAAGAAGAAGAAATATTACCAGGCTATACTGTGGTGTGAATGTTTTATCACTATTTCAATTTAGGATTTTGTAAACTTTGAATTTGTAGACTAAGGGACATTTTCTTCCAATTACTTATGGCCTCCTTATCTATTCCTTTCTTTCTGGAGTTCCTGTTTGCATATGTTTGATGTAATTTGGCATATTTTTTGCATTTGATCTGTAAATCACAAAATCAGTTCATTTTTAAAAAAATTTATTATTTGTTTTTGTGGTACTGGAGATTAAACCCAGGGACATTCTACCTCTGAGCTACTCCCCCAGCCCTATTTTATTTATTTATTTTTTACGTTTTGAAACAGGGTGTCACTAAATTGCAGAGGACCTCCCTAGTTTACTGAGACTGGCCTCGAACCTGCAGTTCTCCTGTCTCAGCCTCCTATGTACTGGGACTACAGGTGTGCACCTCAGCTAAAAAATCAGTTCTTGACAGGGACCATCCTTTTGTTTAGTCTACTGACTTTTTTTTTGTTAAGTTAGGAAATACTGGTTTTTAGCTTTGGAAAGTCTAAGGCCTTACTTTTAAAATTTAGAGTTAAGCTGGGCGTGGTGGCACACGTTTGTAATCCCAGTACTTGGGAGGCTGAGACCGGAAGATCCGGGTTCGCGGCCTCAGCTACTTAGTGAGGCCCTCTGCAACTTAGTGAGACCCTGTTTCAAAATAAAGAATAAAAAATAGGGCTGGAGGTGTAGCCTGGAGATACAATGCCCCTTGAGTTCCATTCCCAGTACCACAATAAATAAATAAATAAATAAATAAATAAAATTTAGAGTTAGGGCTGGTGATATAGCTCAGTGGCAGAGTGCTTGCCTAACATTGGAGGCCCTGGGTTTGATCCCCAGCACTGCCAAAAAAAAAAAAAAACCAGATTGTCATCTCCTTCACAAATTCTATTTCTCTGACCATGTTGTGGTGTCTAATCTCCCCCTCTGTTTCTTCAGGGCTTACTTGGACTGGTGCTGGTTTTCCTGCTGTTTCTTTTGGATGTTGATTTGATTGTTTCAGTGTTCTTGAGTGGCTAGAATCCTGCAGTTGTAACAGGCAAAGCAGTTTCTCCCCCCCCCCCCCCCCGTGGTCCTGTGAAATGGAAACTTCTAGGCTATCACTCCTGACTGAAGCAACTGAATATAGTCTCTTTTACCTGGCCCCCTTTTTGCCTTTTGAGGGGTCAGGGAAACCTGGCACATTAATTTAGGGGCAGGTTTTCTTTATCTGCTGGGGGTGGGCAGTGTTCTAACAGCCTACCTCTACTGTTTCCTCTGGTCTAAGACTATGTATATTGGAGAAGAAACCCCATTTTAGATTTTGTGTTTTCTTTCTGCCCTAACCCTAGTGGAGCCTCAGGTTTGAGTTCTTCCTAACTGTTCTAGGTCCCAGAGCCTTTTGGTAAGAAGCAAAGAACTCGCAGTGGGGACTGAGAGGAAAAGGGAACTGTGGTTAGGTTTAGACTGAGTTCTGGTGTGATTTAGTTCTGTAGCATTTAGTAGAACTAGAATCTCACCAAGTGATATATTTAGAAGCGTTTTACAAGAAGTGCATTAACGTTCTGATTTTTGTTCTCAGTACCATAGAATCACCATGATTCTTCAGAGGATCTTCAAGTTCTCCTCTGACATTGGGTCAGCCGTCTCTGTCCATTTGCGGAGGAACATTGGTGTCACAGCAGTGGCATTTAATAAGGAACTTGATCCCCTACAGAAACTCTTCGTGGACAAGATTAGAGAATACAAATCAAAGCGACAGTAAGTAGATAGATAATCACGGTGTAAATATAAATATTCAAGGTACCTAAGTTTCAAGATTTAAGTCCCAAACTTTTATCTTCTTTATTGGGTATCTGGGCAATAATTCCATTAAATCTATTTTCCTTTAAAAATATATCCTTACTACACTGTCATTGTGAACTGAGTCATCAACTCACAGACTTACATAAAATCTTTTTTTTTCCTGTTTTGCCGTACTAGGGATCAAACCCAGGGGTGCTCTACCAGTGAGCTACATCTCTGGCCCTATTTATTTTTTTTATTTTGAAATAGGGTCTCCCTAAGTTGCTGAAATTAGCCTTGAACTTGTGATCCTCTGGCCTTAGCCTTCCTAGTAGCTGGCAGTATAGGTGAGCATCACCATTCCCAGTGGTACATAGAATCTTGGAAATCATTTAGCAGCTCTGTTTGAGAAAAGTTAAGTCTCTTAGACATCTAGACGTCAGTTAGACGTCTATCATAGACTTAATTGAAGGAAAACATATAATCAGTATTTTGATTCCCATTTTGTGCCCCTTAGGGCTATTATCATAGTTACATATCTCTTGGAATGTCAGAAGACAAAATGGTATGAAGTGATAAGACCAGGAAAAAAATGATTACAGAACTATACAGTTTTGGAGATGAATGGCCACCCTAGCTATTCATCAGGTCCAACCCTCAAATCTTAGGAAAAATGGTATACATCAATTTATAGTTCAACTTAATCTTATTTAATTGTCTACTGTGTGCAAACTACTAAGCTATTAACTGGTGAGTGGTACTACATTTTTACAGTATTCTTAAATCTGAATGGGTAGAAATTTTATAAACAAAGCATAAGTTAAAAGGGTTAGATGTATAAGAGAGTGACATATTCAGTTCTGGAGACATTTAGAAAGGCTTTTTGAAAGCGTGTTTTATCATGGCTTTGAAGGCAGCATTGGGGGTTATTCTTCTCTCTTGAGGATCTCATGAACAGTTTATGGATTATCTTCCCAGAATGTGAGGTAGGCGTGGTGGCATGCACCTGTAATTCCAGGTAATCATTGGGTTCAGGCAGGAGGATTGCAAGTTCAAGGCCAGCCTAGGCAACTTAGAGAGGCCCTGTCTCAAAATAAAAAGGGCTGGGGATGGAGCTCAGTGGTAGAGCTGGGTTCAATTCCCAGCACAGATTAGATAGGTAAGAAACAAACAAGAATGAAGAATTTGCTCCCACAATTCTGCGTATAGCTTGAAAGTTTTCAAACCTGCAGAAGGCCATCAGTAGACACCCATACCGGGAATCTACCCCAGCCAGGTTAAGAACACTTAGTGTATCTGGGTGCAGAGGTGCATGCCTGTAATCCCAGTACTTGGAATGCTGAGACAGGAAGATCACAGGTTTGTAGCCAGCCTCTCAGCAAATTAGTAAGGCCCTCTGCAACTTGGTGAGACCCTGTTTTAAAATGAAAAATAGGACTGGGGGTGTAGCTTAGAAGTAGGATGCCCCTGGGTTCAATTCCCAGTAGCACAAAAAAAAAACCAACAACAAAACACTTGGTATGAAGGTTGGGCAGATAAATGGGGGTAGGAAGAAGGTATTTTTTAGGAGGAAAAAAATGGTATGAACTAAGTCATTAAAATTAGAAAACACAAAATATTATCTTGTTTCTCTGGAGTATAGTATGAGGCATGTAGTGAACACTAAGAATGAATTAGGGTTAGAATGAGGGAATGCTTTGATTTTAAGATTGGGCAGTTAACGCCCATAATTGCAATACTTGGGAGGTGGAGACATGAAGATCCTAGGTTAGAAGCCAATGTGTAGTAATTTAATGAGATATGGTTTAAAAAGGGGGGGCTAGGGTGTAGCTCAGTGGTAGAACATCCCTGGATTCAATCCCCAATAACATATACACACACATACACACGATTGGAGAATTAAGATATTATGTGGTGAGTGAAACAAGATTACTCTGAATTAGAAGGATAATTTTTTTTTTAATGGTGCTGGGGATTGAACCCAGAGGCATTCTACCCCTGAGCTATACTCCCAGCCCTATTTTATTTTTAATTTGATAAGAGGGTCTCACTAAATTGTGAAGGGCCTCACTAAGTTGCTGAGGCTCGCTGCAAACCTGCAATCCTCCTGTCTCAGCCTCCCAAGTACTGGGATTATAGGTGTGCACCACCATGCCTTTTTATTTTTATTTATTTAGTGCTACGGGGGATTGAACTCAGGGACATTCTACCATTGAACTATCACCCCAGCCCTTTTTATATATTTTTTAAACAGGGTCTCACTAACTTACTGTACTTTGGCCTCAAACTTGCAGTCCTTCCATCTCAGCCTCCCAAGTACTGGAATTACAGGCATCTGCCATGCACTGACGCTTAAGATCTTTTTTCTTTTCCTTCTTGGTACTGGGGATTGAACCCAGGGGCATTCTACCTTTCAGCTACACCCCAACTCTTTTATTTTTCATTTTTGAAACTGGGTCTTGCTAAGTTACTGAGGGTCTTACTAATTGTTAAGGCTGGCCTCAAACCCACAATCCTGTCTTAGCCTCCCCCAAGTACTGGGTTTACAGGCATGTGCCACCAAGCCTGGCTTCCTAAGATCTTTTAAAGACTATTAAGTGATGGCTGATAGATAAAGCAGATGATAAGAATAGATAACACTTACTGAGTGTGCACTGTGTTGCATTATCTCTTTAATTTTCTTATATCCCTGTTTGGTAGTCTTCATTTTCAGACATGGAAACTAAAGTTTAGAGTGTTTCATGTCTTGCTTTGGTTTATGCATTTACTAGATGGTAGAGTTGGCATTCAAATGGAACCACTGTTTGACTCCAGAGTCCACAGATACCTTATTGCAACTTAGACCCTGAGAGATTCTAACTTAAAAGTACCTTCAACACTAAAACCTTGAATGGCAGAGATTTGTTTGAAGTTATCTCATTTATGTGAGACCTCATCGTATTAAAATAGTTTGAATTTCAATTTAATTGGAAATACTTGTATTCTTTCTAAAAACGTTACTCTTTCCTACATGAATCCTTTAACAAGGCCTATTGAAACTTGATGGTGAAGAGTGATGTTTTTAAGTAGTGTGTACAGTTTTTATTTGTTCATTTACACAATAGGGCATCTGGAGCCCCTGTCGATGCTGGCCCAGAGTATCAGCAGGACCTGGACAGAGAGCTTTTTAAGCTTAAGCAAATGTTTGGTAAAGAGGACATGAATACGTTTCCTAACTTCAAATTTGAAGGTAAGTTTTTTTACTCACAGATTCATTCTTACAGGGGACTATTTTAAGTGCAGAATATTTATGTTTTTTTGTGTTGTTTAGAGGATTGAGTGGCAGTTACATGTGAATTTATTAGGACCATGATGTATGCATGGGAGCTCTTAGATAAATGTTTGCCATTAATATAGATGACATACAGATTAATAAGAGGGATTTTAAAATAAAACTGCTAATTCTTGAATCTTGACAGTATCTCTTACTAGCTGTGTAGTCTGCAGAGTTCATTGGTAGCCATTTGCTTATCTGACATTTAGGAGAACTATATTATCTTTTCATAGAGTAGTTATAGTTAAGTTTTATAATACATGTAAAGCCAATTAATAGACTCACTCATAGAAAGTATTGAATAAATGTTTAGCTGTTGTTATATTTCTTTGTAGATGTTTAAAAACACATTTACTAAAAAAATTCAGAAGATTGATGAGTTAAATCTTCAAGCATTCTAAATAATGCATTTTATTGTGGGATGGCTAAGTTTGAACTTTTTTTCCCCCCTCTCTTCTTAGATCCCAGATTTGAAGCCATTGAAAAACCCCAATCTTGAAGAAATAATGTAAAATTAATCTGGTAATTTGTTGTGGATTAGTTGCACTACTACTTAGAAGTATCAGAATAAACATACATTTTACAACTGTCAAATGTTCTTTTAATTCTGATTTCAAGTAAATTATTTGGTAACATTGAATGTTTGTTCAAGTGTCTTGAATTCTGTATTTTAGGGTTGTTTTAAAATCCTTTCATTTGGTTTTGATGAAGCAGATGGAGATGCTGGATATATTGAATATTATCCATATCCCTGCCAGACTCTTCTCAGTGTGCAGATGAATCTTTTCAGCAGTACAGACTACTGCCTGTGGTGAACCACCATTTCCTTAGGGAATGCTTGCTGTGGAGGGATGTTACACCCTTTCCTAGAATGCGAAGAAATGTTTATAAGTTGCGTGTCATAAATTCCTCAGGAAACTCAAGTGTATTTTATTTTATATTTTTGGTGCTGGGGATTGGACCCAGGGGCATTCTACCTCTGAGTATTTAGAAACAGGGTCTTGCTAGGTTGATGAGAGTCTCACCAATTGCTGAGGCTGACTTCGAATCTGTGATCCTCCTGTCCCAGCCTCCCAAGTACTAGGATAAAAAAAAAAGCTTAAACTAGGGGCTGGGGATGTAGCTCAATGGTAGAGCACTGGCCTGGCATGAGCTAGGCCCTGAGTTTGATCCTCAGTACCATCAAAGAAAAAAGAAAAGAAACTTTATGGTGTTGTCCAAGCAATGAAAGGTATAGCAAATACATCCCAGGTTAGTGACATATTGGGGTGCCATCAAAATTTCAATAACCATAGATGGCTCTCAAGAAAATTATTTTTTAACTAGAAAGAAAAGGAAATTTTAAAAATTTGAGGTGTAGTTCACTTAACAGGGAGTAGATTTTTATTGTGCCACACCATAGCTGAAGTCAAACCTGCTGAAAAATATCTTTTTTGAAAAATTATAAATATTTCCTAATGGTGTAAGGGTGACTAAACTAATAGGATGTGTAGAGAAGGAATTAGGAAGGGTAAAGTAGGAAGAAACAGCCCAATTTTCTACAAACACAGCTAAACAATGACGGATCACTTAAACTACTTTTATTTAAATAATTATAGGCAATGAAACAGACTCTGGCATGTAATTATGACACCAAAGGTAATTGAGGAAGTCTGGTAGCTCAGGTCCTTCTCCAGCCTCCCTGGAAAGAGCTCTACTCTGTGGCTGCCCAGCTACCTTGGGTCAACTATACAAATGTCAGTCCAAGTAGAGAACAGACTGACCCTGTCACCATATATCTCCTTGTCTCCACTCAGTTTAGTTGTACCTTTTATAATTTTACACCTATTTATCTCATACACATTTTTTATCTGTCTTAACTATTTGCGAGGCATCCCAATCTTCCTCATCCATTATTGAAATGGGATTCTGTTTATTATTAGGTGCAGGAAGCACCCCACTCCATGTCCTACATTATAGGGCTGTGCATTTGTAGCTAAACTTTGGTCAGACAAGTGATCCTTGTCTTCCAGCTGAACCTCTGGCGGTGCTGTCAGTCTTAGATGTTAGCCAAAGTGTCATCTCCCCCAAAGCCCCTCCCTTTTTCTGGTGAGGCTGCCCTAGCTCTGCAAACTCCATCCTTTATCCAACACCTTGGCCTGCCGTGCACTCATCCTGCATACCATTCGGAACCACCTTATGTGTTTATGACAGATGCCCTCAGCCCTCCTCCAGGCTTGTGGCTGTTCGAAATGTTTTTCTCCCTTGCTTAGTGTTACGGGTGGAATTGTGTTTCCTCAAAATTCTTATATTGAAGCCTAATGCCTGGTATCTCAGGATGAACCTATACTTGGAGGGAGGGCCTTTAAAGGTAATCAAATTAACATGAAATGGATTGGGACCTAATTCAGTCTAACATCCTTCCAAGAGAGGATTTGAGTTGAGAAAAGGTAGGGAGAACTAGAAAGGGTTGTGTGTCTTCCTCATCTAGTGTACCTTTAATAATGTCTAGGCAACTTTTACATAGTTAACCCATTTAGTATAGGTTTTTTTGTTTGGTTTTAGCTGTTACTGTTTATTGCTGCCCTGGTGTAGCAGGCCTCCAAATGCAGGTTCTCTGGTAAGGTGTATATAAGTTCTTAGGGACGGTGCCCTGTGGGTTCAGGTCTCAATTGTACAGATTACTGTTGAGGGCCAAGACCTGTCTTAGAAGCACACTGAGATTATCATCTTGGACCAGCCCAGTTTGGATACATGGTATTTGGCTGGGTGGGATCTGTCCGCAAACGGACACATTCCAAGGGACCTGGTGTAATCTTCAAGGTGCTAATGGTCAATCCCTCCTTCCCCTAGGCTTGCCACATAATTGTTGATCCCTGTTTGATTAATCCTTACCGAAACCTGAGATAATTGCTGATCTCTGTTTGACTAACTTTTACTGCAACCTGTGATAATTGCTGATTCCTGGGTTTGATTAACTTTTATGATGCCTTGTCTAAAATGTCTATAAAAGCAAGGTGCTGGCTACAGATGGACGGGAGAATTTGCCATCTCTATCTCCTCCCCGACCCCCTGATTATTAAATGTAACTATTTTGCAAATTACCATATCAGACTTCGTGTTGTTTCGTGCGAGAAGACCATTGTTAGGAAGCTGCTTGACGCAGCGACCGTCTGTGGCAGGATCCACAGACTTCAGGAAGCAGACTTCAGGAAGCTGTCTGGGCAGCGACCGTCTGTGGCTGGGGACCATAGACTGTTTTGTCAGGAAGCTGCTTGAGGCAGCGACCGTCTGTGGCTGGGGACCATAGACTGTTTTGTCAGGAAGCTGCTTGGTGCAGCGACCTTCCGTGGCAGGAACCACGGAGTAGATTGTCCGCCAGAGCTACCGCAATAGATTACCTTAAAGGGGAAGTCCACTCCATCTCCAACTCTCCTGAGCTCCCACTGTCATGGTAAGTCCACAGCCTCATATTTTTTTTTTTTTTTTTTGCGGTACCGGGGATTGAACGCAGGGGCGTTCTACCTCCGCGCTATGCCCCCAGCCCTATTTTATGCTTTATTTTGAAACCGGGTCTCATGAAGTTGCGGAGGGCCTCACTAAGGAGAGAGAGAGACAGAGAGAGAGAGAGAGACAGAGCGAGAGCTGAGGCTGGCCACGAACCCGGATCCTCCGGTCTCCGCCTCCCGAAGTACTGGGATTACAAGCGTGCGCCACCACGCCCGGCTGACACAGCCTCATATTTTAGGTGTTTGCTCTAGGTGAGATACTGGCAAGAAGCTTCAAGGCCAACTGCTTCTAATGATGCCTATTGGACCCATGAAACTCATAGGTCCTTGACTGGAGAACTCATGAACAATAGGTGCTTCACCATCCTTACCTACCTTCCCTGCTTTGTGACACTGTCTTTGTTTCACCGGGCTCAAATAGCTACTATTAGCCGGGTGTGGTGGCGCACACTTGTAATCCCAGTACTTGGGAGGATGAGACAGGAGGATCGCAGTTTTGCGGCCAGCCTCAGCAACTTAGTGAGGTCCTCCGCAACTTAGTGAGACCCTGTTTCAAAAATAAAAAATAAAATAGGTCTGGGGGTGTAGCTCGGAGGTATAATGCCCCGGGTTCAATCCCTAGTAACACACACACACATACACACACACACACACACACACACACACACACACACACACCAAAAACAAAAAAAGCTATTACTTAGCAGGTGCAATCAAGTTTTACAATGATTGATTCTCTTTAAAATTCCGTTTAGTGTCCTTGGAGACAAGCTGGAGTATAGTACTTGTAACTTTGACAAACTTGTTCTGTCACACAATTTGGATGATTCATTCTATCTTCCTCTCTCTCTGTCTCTCCTCATTTTTTCCCATCTTAAATCCATCCACACACACACAAGCTTGTATGGACTGTATGGTGGGGTAAAGGGGAACTGGACTAGAGTATTATTTCAAACTAGCATTGTCTCTTCATGGACAGCAAAGGGTATTTATACCCATGTATTTACCATTTTCTCTAGAAAGTGGGATACTTCAGCCTCTGGACAAATGAAAAAGTCCCAATTAACATTCTGTTACATGAATATGTATTGATAAAACTTCATTTTCTTCTGCTGTATGTTGTCCTAAAATTTAGAAAAATAAGCTTCTTGACATACAGTAATATCAATATAAGTCAATAGTACTTATAAATAGTTGGAAGGAAAGTGAATATAAGAATGAGAAGTTAATGGCTGGGCATGGTGGTGCACACCTATAATTCCCAACAACTCAGGAGGCGGAGGCAGGAGGATAGCAAGTTCAAGGCAAGCCTAGGCAACTCAGACCCTATCTCAAAATAAAAGTTTCAGGGTGTGGCTCAGAGCACTTGCTTGCCTAGCATGCTTGAGGCCTTGAGTGGAATTTCCCAGTCTCACCAAAAGAAAAAAAAGTAGCAAACAAATATTAGAAAGTACCAACAAATGAAAGTTTAGTTTACCTTGAATTTCCTTACCAATTATTACTACTAATAATGTTCCAAAAACTTGTAAAACAAGAAACAAGAAATGGAAAATTAAACTTTAAAATTTGAAAGATATTTTAAGAGCTTTCTGAGAACTGTGGAAATAGATGTCTAATTACTTAAGCGAGTAGGATAAGAGAAAAAAAAATTTTTTTTTTTTGCGGTACCGGGGATTGAACCCAGGGGCGTTCTACCTCGGAGCTACACCCCTGGCCCTATTTTTTATCCTTTATTTTGAAACCGGGTCTCACGAAGTTGTGGAGGGCCTCACTAATTAGCTGAGGCTGGCCATGAACCTGGATCCTCCGGTCTCAGCCTCCCAAGTACTGGGACTACAAGCGTGCGCCGCCACCACGCCCGGCTGAAAATTTGTTTTTGTACAGCTTTAATTCATGGGGCAATAATTTGTGTAACTGAGCATAATAAAAATGAACTGGAGTATAACATTATTTAATATATTTTTTTTGTGGTACCAGGGATTGAACCCAGGGGTGTTCTACCTCCGAGCCACACCCCCAGCCCTATTTTTTATACTTTATTTTGAAACTGGGTCTCATGAAGTTGCGGAGGGCCAAGTCACTGAGGCTGGCCGAGAACCCGGATCCTCTGGTCTCTGCCTCCCAAGTACTGGGATTACAAGTGTGCGCCACCATGCCCAGCTTAATATAATTTTGATACTAAGTGTATAGAGAAATTTATCAGTAAATATTCTTTAAATTTGCTCTTCACAAGTATCTTTTGTCTTTTTAAAAATTAATTCATTTATTAGATACTCCATTTTATATACTGTGAAGTACTTTGGGGCTTATTAAGATGTATACAACATGTTTTTCCCCCTCAAAGTGCTTCCAGATTGGTAGGGATGTCAGACATGCAGACATGTATATACCTAATTATATTGTAAGACAGTAACCAATAAATGTAATAAGAGGATTAATCAAGTGCTGTGGAAATTCAGAGGAAAAGAAATTGCTTCCAGCACAGGGAAGGAGAAAAGGCAGTTATAAGGGTAGAATTTGGCCTGCCTATTATAGAATAGACAGAACTTATAAATCTTAAGATTAGGAGAATCAGCATTCCAAGTGGAAGGAGAATTTTAAGTATTATAGAGGGGTGAAAATGAGTTGTTAATATAAAGTGGCCACAGTTGAGTTTGATAGGCGTGTAAGGCAACCTGAGAGGACAGGGGAACATGCAGTGAACAGGAGGATCTGTGGCCTGGCAGGGTATGTGTGTGAGGGGAGCAGGGGGAGGAGGGTGGATGGCCCAGGGATTAATGAGGACAAAGGGAAATTGTGAGAGAAAACAGGAGCATTTAAAACGAAGGAATTTTGAGGGTTTAAAAAAGGGGGGGGGGAACACCCTACATTGGATGGACCTAAGTCCACAAAGACTCTGACTCCTCCTCACTTACCAGCTCTGTGAAACTGGCAAGTCACCAACTCTGAGTGTTTCCTGGTCTGTAAAACAATGGTATGGCCCACTTTACAGCATCTTTGAGAGGAACAAGATTTTATACACCCTCACCCCTACCCCCCCACCTCTGACATAGAGAAGTTTCAATAAATAGTTTTTTCCTTTTTATTTTCAGAACACTCCCCTCCCAGCATCTCAGAAATTGTGAGGCATCCATCCAAACTGAGAGATGATGAGATTCTAATCTTCAGCAGCTCAAAGAGCTAGCCCTGCAGCTACAGATGGTTGGAGGGTGTAGTTTCCTGGGTTTTACTGAATAACAATAGGTGGGTGACTCTTCCCCTGCACTGTTAAATGGGGCTAAAAAGTTTTAACAAGCTCAGCTATTTTTATTAAGGAACTCTATTTTTATTAAGGTAGACTTTAATCAAACAAAGCCAGCTGTGAGATGAAGGAAGTTCTTTGCAAAGTTCTACGGGAAAACAATCAGTTGTTCTAGATTTAGTTAGGTTAAATCCCCAACTAAAAATAAAGTGAATCTGGGTACAACAGCAGCAATATTAAAATAAAACAAAACTTGCTATTAAAGATTCCAGAGCCCTAATCTTTATACAACACAATTTACTGCAGGATAAAATAAAAATGCTCTAAGAATTACAATGGGATTCCACCGTTAGTGTTCAAGTTCATTTAAAAAAAAAAAAAAGCAAATGGAAACAGGCCCAGACACCACTGGTAGGCATACTTTTAATAATTAGAAAATTAGTGCTCTTACTATGTCCCATGGGTAGAAGAAAGCATTTTTACATAATGATTTTGACTTCACTGTATACAATATTTTAAGATAATGTACAACATATATATATTTGGCACGAAAACAGTGTTAGATGTTTACACTGCATAAAATGAATCCCCTCGCCTTTGATGTCTTAAAAAGAAGCTTTTCATCTATTAGTGAAGTTAAGGCACTACATAATTTCCCTCTGGCAATACGCATTTGTGTCATTTCAAATGAAGCGGTTGATCTTGTGTGATGGTAAGTATGCCTGAAGAGGCATCCTTGAGTCACTGTCCCCTTAGCATCCAGCACTGCAAGAGGAAGGTGTCCTCAAACCAAAGCACATCCGGTCAAAGCATAGGCAACATTTAGCCTGCTTCTTACAAAAGCTTCTAGGTGCCTGTTTTCTCATCATTGACACCAGGAGTTGGGAAACGGCCTGTGGGCCAGATCCTGTCTGCACCTGCTGTTTTTGTAAGTAGAGTTTATTGGAACACAGACATGCTCATTTATTCTTTGTTGTCTATGGCTACCTTAGTGTGACAGAGGCACAGTGGCCTAGGTGTAGGCAGAGTGGAGTAGTTGAAACAGGAAACATGGTTTAAAACCTCTACTGTTTTGCCCTTTACAGAAAGTTTTTGCTAACCCCTGACTACTGTAGCGATAATTTGACCTTTGGGGCAGAACATATGACATAGGAAGGAGCCTAGGAGCAGCATGGGGTGCCACAGACAAGCAGAGGGAGCAGGCTGGCGACTCCTCAGTGGCCGGGTGTCCAGGCACACACTGGGCGCTCAGCCGGTCCTTAGTCCATTCGTTTGTTCAGCCAATCCTAGAAAACTGCTCTGCCTTTTGAGTAGAAAGAACAGATTCCTTTGAAAACAACTTCACGGTGTTCAAAGCTGTCAAAGGTCATGAATCATCTTTTCATCCAGATGTGCTCAGAACAGGACATGCACTACCATATTTTGTTTCTAATACAGATTAAATATTCAAAGCCAATTCTAAAAGATAACGCTTTTAACACAGCCTAATTGCTCTTAAACTATCAAATGAATCGTTGGAATTTTCATGTTGTAACACTAGCTGGAGGCCTTTGTGGTTAATCGATTCAGAAAAGAGATGATTAGTCCTATTTTTCATTTCAGCCAGTTTCTCATGTGCCTTCTATGCAGGGTGCCAGAGGCAGAGAGTCACGGTGAGCTCATTCACTCGTGTTTTGTTTACAAGACAACCACTTCTCACTATATCCCTGTTTTGCCATAAGCAGAACTGGCAACCCTTGGCTTTCACACTGAGTGGCTTGACCCAGCCAGAATTTCACTGCATGATTTTTAGAGCCGGACAGATGTGAAGTCACCACCCATGCAGAGAAAGGTATCTGCAAAGCTGTGCAGGCTTTAGTGTCAAGCTGGATGTCAAGGTCACTAAGCCTCTTTGAAAGAGTCTTAGGGAAAGGAAACAGCAGCCAACAGCGGTGAGGGTTAAGTAAGCCATTTGGGTTTGGATTTAACTCGCAAAATTATGTCACCAGTTTCACTCATCAGGTGAGTCCTACAGTGCACACCTGTGAGTTCTGGTCATTTCGCTCTTTTTTTTCCTGTTGTTTTGGGTTGTCAGAAATGCAAGCAAATACAAAGTGCAAATCCTTGGGTATGACACCCAGCCCTGCTACCTCTCTTCTGTGAACATATTAGTGATAAATGAGCAGCAGAATAAGGATTATGCTAAGGGAGAAAAGAGGATTCTGGTAGAAATGAGACCAGAGGCTCCTTTTGCATCTGTCAGGGTATTTTCTGAACCCTAGAAATCAGATTCTTGCACAGAGGGTGTGCACAGTGTCTATTTGCATGCTCTGTGGATTAACTTCAAAATCGGTATATTGCAATGACTTTCTCTAGAAGTTAGGACATTTTGTTAACATTTCACAAACCCCAGAATATTACAAAGTATTTTGATTCTTTTTCTTTAGTCCAGACACAAGAAACCAAATTGTATTTTTAGGTGATGACAGAACTATTTGCTTAAAATAACAATTTCAGGTGAATCATAAGTCCTAGAAATTATAATGAAATATCAATTTCATTTCTTCATGTACCTCTTTGCAAATGTAAGACAAAGCAGTTTCATAATACTTTAATAACTTGTGTAACAACTGTGGTTTTGGTGTATCTCAAAGTGGAATTCTTTTAAATTATAAAGGAATTTTTGTGCTTGAAATCCTAAGAAAAGAAAGAAAAACACACATTTAAATATGATGTATTATTCCAGATTTAAAGAAATACATATAAGTCTTATGAGTATCAAACTACATCCACTATAAACATCTTAGAGGTACAAACCAACATATATTTAATTAAATCTATTTTATGGGGAATTAAATACAGAAATACTAGAAGACAAGGTACTTGAAGCTATGTTTAAAGAGTGAGGAATTGGGACTGGAAGTTAGAGCAAAAGAAATCTAGTTTGTTAGGGTGTGCTACTGTCATCTAGTGGGTAGATCCCATGGC